>BQNB010025780.1:0-19863 GCA_026074375.1 Tanacetum coccineum
AAACTAGGAATCATCCCATGATTTCAAAGATCATGTTTCTAAACTAGATATATTTTTTTTGTTTTTTCTATCTATAACCGGCCTTACGCAACCAATAAAAATAAAATATAAAAAGTTGATTATTACTTTCGTAAAATTAATATATTGTTTGTTTGACGAAAACTTTAATTCGTTTGGTGTCCGTTTACGCTAATTGATAATTTATAGCTTACGCGATTTAACTTAACTATTAAAACTAAAAGTAAACGCGTACGAGAAAAAAAAAATTAGTGAAATATATGACGTCATAAATGACCTGAAAATATGGAATGTTACACGCTTCTTGGAACCTGTTTGATTGTGAACATCCGGAAGCCATTGGTGAGCGTCTTTACTTTTTCCAAGTATCGGATCATATCTGCTTCCTTCGCAATGTAAGTTCCGTTAACTTGGTTAGCCACCAATCATGAATCTACATTTGCCTGGAGGCTTTTGATTCCCATTTGTTCTGCTATTCTCAGACCCGCAATTAATGCCTCATACTCAGCTTCATTATTGGTTGCTTCAAACCCAGATCTTAGAGCGTACGTGAATTCCATTCCTTCCGAACTTATGAGTATTAGTCCCGCGCCGGAACCATCTGCACAGGATGACCCATCCGTAAACAGTATCCATGGTTCTGATAGTTTTTCTTCGATCTTCATTGGGGTGTCCACGGAATCTTCTTTCGGTCGCTCAACTATGAAGTCTGTCAAGATCTGTCCTTTAACAGATATTCTAGGTCTGTAATGTATAGCATACTCTCCTAATTCTATGCTCCACTTTTGTAGTCTACCCGCTACTTCCG
Organism: Tanacetum coccineum; assembly: GCA_026074375.1. Taxonomy (NCBI): domain Eukaryota; kingdom Viridiplantae; phylum Streptophyta; class Magnoliopsida; order Asterales; family Asteraceae; genus Tanacetum; species Tanacetum coccineum. The sequence goes on from BQNB010025780.1 coordinate 827, forward strand.
GCTTGGATAACACTTGCTTTATTGGCTGGTCCGTGATCACTATGATTGGATGCGCTTAAAAATATCTTTTTAAGCGTTTACTAGCATGCACCAACGCCAGGACTAGTTTTTCCATTGACGTGTAGTTCACTTTCGGGCCTCTCAGAGCGCGGCTTACAAAATATATTGGCATCTGTTTTGCTTCCCTTTCGGTCATCAGGACTGCGCTTACAGTTTCTCTTGCTGCTGCCAAATAAACGATGAGTTCTTCCTTTTCTTCTGGTGCCGTTAGCATGGGGAGCTCTGCTATGTGCTGTTTCATCTGCTTGAACGCGGATTCAGCTTCGTCGGTCCAGCAGAAATCACTTTTCTTTGTGCATTTTTTTAGGGTTTTGAAGAATGGTAGTGACTTCTCTGCTCACTTTGCTAGGAACCTGTTTAGACTTGCCAGCTTTCCGTTAAGCTTTTGTACATCCTTCAAGCATTTTGGAGATGGTAGGCCCAAAACAGCGTCTACCTTATCTAGGCATACCTTTTTTCCTTTTGTATTAACCTTGTACCCTAAAAACATTCTTTCTTCAACTCCAAAGGTGCACTTCTTTGGGTTCAACTTCATATTGATTTCTCTTAGTTTTTTAAAGGTTTCTTCAATATCTCTAATAATCTCTTCTTCAGTACGGCTTTTGATAACCAAATCGTCCACATACACTTCTAGATTTCTACCAACTTGCTTATGGAACGTCTTATCCACCAAGCGTTGGTAGGTTGCCCCAACATTTCTTAGACCGAATGGCATCTTGGAATAGCAGTATATCCCTTGGCTTGTGATGAATGCTGTCTTTTCTTCATCCTCTTTTGCCATCTTGATCTGATGGTAGCCTTTGTATGCATCCAGGAAGCATTTAAAGGGAAATCCACAGAGAGATTCTACCTTCCAATCAATTTCCGGTAGTGGATAACCGTCTTTGGGGCATGCTTTGTTCAAATCTTTGAAATCGACGCACATTCTCCAGCTTCCGTCGTGTTTCTTTACCATGACTGGATTGGACAACCAGCTGTGGTAGTGGACTTCTTTCATTATTCCGGCATCGACGAGTTTTCCAACCTCTTCTTGGATTGCTTTGTTTCTATCTGCTGCCTGACCCCTTCTCTTTTGCCTTATTGGAGGGCAACCTTCCCGGACGTTTAACCGATGTTCCGCAATATGCCTCGGAACACCTGTCATATCCGCAGGTTTCCATGCAAATATATCTAGATTGCGTCTGAGCAGGTCACACAGCTTGTTTCGGCCTTCTTTCGTAAGTGTGGATCCAATCATTACCGTCTGATCCGGATACTCTGGGTTTATTGCCACCTTTATTCTTTCTTCCACTGCTTGATTGATGGCAGGGGGTTGTTCTATTGGTCCTGCGATCGATGCGCATTCTATGGTTACGATCTTGCTACTTCTTATTGTGAGAACTCCTCCTTCCACAGGGAATTTTAGCATCCCGTGAGCAGTTGACGGGACTGCTTGTATCTTTCTGATTCCTGGCCTTCCAATAATTCCGTTGTACGGAGATGCCGATCTCACAACCACAAAGTTCATAAAAGCTGAAGTTGAATGTTCCGCATCTCCAATTTTCACAAGCAATGATATTTGTCCCAGCGGCCATATTATTTCGCCGCTAAACCCTATTAGAGGAGCAGTGGCCGGAACCATTCTGCTTTTAACTTCTGGAAGGAGCTTATTAAAGCAGTGTTCATACATTATTTCCGAAGCTGATCCTCCATCTACATACATGCGGTGTATGAAGTGGCCGCCGACTTCCGCTTCAATGATCATTGGCCCTTCGGCTCCTTCTTCCTCATCTATGGGTGGAAATGAAATTTCTAGATTAGGTGAGAAGCTTTGGGTGATTCTTTGCCTAGCCACCCTCTACCAAGGCTGTACCATGCGGATCACCAAGGCTTTATCTTTGCCGGATGCTTCCCCTTTCTTATTTGTTTTCTGTGGATCTTTCCCGTTACTTTGCTTTATCTCATTTAATACATGTGACAACTTTCCGTTTTTAGCAGTTCTTCTATTTGTCTTTTCAAGTGCATGCACTCGTCGGTGTTGTGTCCAACCTCTCCGTGGAATTCACAAAATTTGTTGCTATTTCGCTTTTCGATCGGAGTCGTCATCGGAGGCGGAGCTTTGAATTTCCCCTTTTCTAGAGCCAGAATTTCTTTTGGGGTTTTTGAGAGGAGGGCAAATCTGTCTTGCCTTTTTTCGACCTTTGTTGATTCTTAAAGCCTCCTTTCTTGAAATTTTATCTATGCCCGGCATCTTGCTGCTTCCATGGCTGAAATGTCTTCTTCCGTTCCTGGTTGCCAGCTGTTACTTCTCCTCTAAGGAAAGCTGTGGTTATCTTCCATATTTCGTCTACGGATTTTAGGATCTTGTCGTGCAAACGCTTGATCAACTCAGGGTTTGTGATTCCATGCATGAATCCTAAGATTCTCATGACTTCCAGTGCCCCTTTAACATCTCTACTCTTAATCTTAAACCTCCGTACAAAATCTTCCGTAGACTCCCCTTCCCTCTGCTTTATGTGATGGATTTTGACGGGGTCTTTGATACACTTCTTTTGGTGGAGGTAATTTGCCAAGAATGCTTCTTCCAGGTCGTCATAACTATTTATGGATTCCGGAGGGAGATCATTAAACCAAACCCTTGCATTTCTGGTATGTGTGGAATTAAACATGTGCCACCACGTTGGCATCGCCCACCGTTCTACCTTGGTTGCGGCTTGAAAAACCTTAAGATGATATTCCGGATCTTCACTTCCGTCATACGTTTTGACATGGCTAGGCATACGGATCCTCTTTGGTAGATCAAAATAGCGAATGCGAGGTGTGAACGGATCAGTCTCCTCGCATACCCATGGCTGAGATAGGTCCTCATCCTCCACACTTGACCTTTGCTTCTTAGATTTAGATTTCCAATGTCCTCCTGCACTGTCCTCACTTTCTGACATCATTCCTCCCTTATGTGAGTATGCTTTTCTATCATGATGCCTCTTAGGAGCAGGTTCCGTTCCTCGTGAGCGGGAACTCTAATAATAGCTTTCGGTGTCTCCGCGGCTGCTGTGATATGACTGACGCCTTGAATTACCGGAGTGTGCGGACATACCCTTCTCTTTATCACCTAACCTGTGGAATACACCTTTTTCTAATCTTCTGAACACCGTCTCTCTTTCCGGATCTTTTCTTCTAAGTGATCTGGATCGGTCGCGTCTTGGTTCAGGGCTTCTGGATATGCTGCGGGCATCTTTTGGTCCGAGTCTTTTCCTTATATCCCTACTTCTGCTTGGTGCCCCTGACTCGGAGTGCTGCGAGGTCTCCTCAAAGTTGAGACGAGCTTTTACTGCCTTCAGCTTCTCTTGTTGCACTTTCTCTTGGTGCATCTTTTCGGCGAGGATTGGCAGCAACTGATTGTAGTTCTTATCACAAAATTCCCTAAGAGTTGTATCGGATGCGGGCTCATTTGGGTTTTCTTGTGATTTTTCTTTTCCTCTTCCCACCGTGTTCCGCACGGCGAACGTGTTTGTGGTAGGATAAGGACCGGAATGTGTGCTCATAGTGAGTATTTTAGGGAACGTAGTTGCGTTTGGGTCTCACGGATGGCGCCAACTTGTTAGTACAATTGTTATGGGTTTGAATTGGATCTGGATCGCTTGTTGGGTCGACCCAACAAGCTGTAAATGGGTTGGATCTTGTACTAAATCAAGTGATTTGGATAGTTTTCTGCACAAATAAAGATAAACCGTTAATCTTACCGTGGGGACGGACCACACGATTAGACTCTGGTGTGAGAGTAAGAGATCATGTGGTCAGAGGTATGTGTGTCAGAGTGAGAGAATAATGTGTACCTCTTTGAAATGTATGATGACTCCTATTTATAGGTGAGTAGTACTAGAGTTTCTCAGTATTTCGCGCATAATCTGTTAGTGGCCAGAGTGAGACCCTTGTCGGGCAAGGATCCGTGATAATCGTGATTGCTGCAGCGAACTAACTTTCGCGGACGTTAGTTAGTCCGCTGAGTAGCCTTGCGGAAGCGGCCTAAGGATAGTCCGCGTCTGTCTTAATACCTCCGGACCGCTGCCAGTGCAATACTTGGGCTTAGTTTCGGTCCGTTATGCTTATTTCTTATTTTAATTGGGCCAAAGCCTTATCTTAATAGTTTGGACTTGGCCCAAAGTCATGTTAGACTTCCTATACGTCATCAGTGGGTTTTGGGTATTAGGGTTTTACCATTATAAATAATGGTCATTAATAAAATTATACCTACGAGGTTTATTCATTGTCTAACAGGATCACGGTAGCAAATTTCCACAGCCTTGCCTACATCCATTTGAGATATCCGGATATTTAGAAGTTCCTTAGTGACCTCTTGCATCTTCTCATCGGTCATCGATTCAGATTTGGTCTCAGCAGCCAAAACATTGGTAGAAGCATCAAGTTTTGATTTCATTTGCTCACAAATAGACTTTAACATACAAAAAAGTCATCTAACTTTGTGTTAATCGTTCGTTAAAGCACCGCCAGTTTTTTCTTCCTACAATATTCCCTTCTTTGTGAAAGTCTTTTTCGTTTCTTTGATGTTTGAATCTGAGACATCCATTTCATCATCTTCGTCGATTTCACAAAGCTTGTCTTGAAGGTACATGCGATTAACAAAAATAGTAGTAAAAAGAGAACATAAGGACCAAAGTATTGTTGTTTATTTGAAGCAACAAAAGTTGCTTTAGTTTGCGTCGTCTTTTGTTAACAAGTATCAAGCCATTTTGATCTGCAAAAGCATATGAACCACAATTAATTTTATTTTGACTCCATCTCTTGTTGACAACAATTTATCATTCGTCGTGCTAAAATTACCTTATACAAACAAGTAGTCATTGACATGCCCAAAAACATACCTAATACCTAATGATATACGTAATGCAATCAAAGTTTGGCATGTGGCTTGCGTATTTCCTCACTATTAGGCAAACACAAGTTAATTATCTAGATCATATACATGGAAGGCTAAACTTTTTGGGAGTTTAAATCATTAGGCACATTCACAACTTAAAAAATGTTAACTTCAAGTTAGGTATAGGAAACAATTATAAACAAAGACTTACATATAATAAAATACAGAAAAATAGAACATATATGTTAGTCATTGAGCTATAACATATACCACTGGAGCATTAGTCCAATGGGTGGAGCTCTCGTGCTTGAGTCAATAGACCCGGTTTGAGTCTCATCATTGGCATTTGCTTCAGATAGGTACCCGCCTCCGCAAAACCTATGGGGCACACTGGAGAGACTTTGTGGAATAAGAGATCGGGGGTCGAGTCTCGGCTCGTCTCACTCCAGGTGGTGCTCCTCTGGGTCAAGAGAGTTGCCGAAGCTATTCCTTGTGGGGTGGACAATGGCTGATGTCAAAAGGCACCCAGGATCAAGGTGTTCCCGCCAATCTACATCTTTTTTTTTGGAATAATATAGAAGGGGTAACTTGGCTACAATTATTGTAGCCATTTAGCTACAATTCTCTACAGAAAATTCACAAAAAATGATTTAGGGACTCACACAAAAAACTCATGGACCCATAATTTGTAGCCGATTAGCTACAAAAAAATGTAGCTAATATATTCCCTAATATAAATGTCAAACCACCATGACCAACTAAAAACCCTAATAGAAATTTGTTGCCCAGAAGAAAAATAAATATTCAGTTGTACATGTAATTAGGGTCTAATATAACGGATTTAATACTAATATGAAAAAACGTTACCTTTGGCCGTGGAGAATTGTGGTGGTGGGATACTTCAGTTTTTCGCAAGCAAACACCCCCCCCCCCGCCCGTTAACTTTTTTTTTGCCATTTCGATCAACCATATCATTAATGCCAAACTAACAAAAAACAGCTTCCTTTAATTTTTATTAAGGAATTACTTTATATAATAATCTCCATTATTAATAATAAACGAGGCATGCAGACCCGTGCGTTGCACACATGTTGTATCTAATTGTTAATTGCGTACGGTTTATGTGAGTTGGGAAGGTGTAAGTATGCTGGTGCATGTAATTGAAACGTGACGCATAATGTTTAAGTAAGTAGGTATAAAATAATTCAAAATTTTAAGTTGAGTTAACCTCGAATCTCACATAACCGTTAAATGTAGTGTTAAACTCGAGATGGACTTGATCAAGTCACTTGAAATATTTTAAATTCTTTAAATGAGTCTTAACATTATTATGAATTTACATTATGACCCGTACAATGTACGGGCTTTGTTTTTCGATAAAAATTAAACTTTCGCTTATGTCTAATACTTAAATTTTTTATTTGTTATTAAAATATCAATCTTATACACATTTTTTTTAATAATTATCTCAAATGTGGATCAAACTACACAACCACTTGGTATGAAAGCTATATCTCCTATAACCGATCCGGTGATAAATTTTTCTCGAATGATATATTTTCTTATAACCGATTTGTAGGAGCATCAAACGTATGTCATTTTTTAGTATTAGGGCGCGAGGTGACATGTCGTGAGAACTTAGAGAATTTAAAAACTCGAATGAGTATATTTTAAATTCTTTAAATGAGTTTTAACATTATTATGAATTTACATTATGACCCGTGCGATGCACGGGCTTTGTTTTCTGATAAAAATTAAACCTTCACTTATGTCTAAAACTTAACTTTTTTTATTTGTTATTAAAATATAAATCTTACACATATTTTTTCTAAGAATTATCTCAAATGTGAATCAAACTACACAACCATTTGGTATGAAAGCAATATCTCCTATAACCGATCCGGTGATAAATTTTGCTTGAATGATATATTTTCCTATAACCGATTTGTAGGAGCATCAAATGTAGGTCATTTTTTAGTATTTGGGCGTGAGGTGACATTTCGTGAGAACTTAAAGAATTTAAAAACTCGAGTGAGTATAATTGTACTTGATGCTTGAGGTAGTCCCATTTCCATTTAAACAAAAGGGCACTTCGCATGCATTCTATTTTTTCACATATTTTTTTCTTCACATGCTTTTATTGCATAAAATTACATAGAAACATAAAATTACATATAGAAGGAAAAATATAGAATGTGTTCTCAAACATAACATATAACACTTGCATTATTAAATTTGTTTAACTAAACTAAAAAATAAAATTTTGTTACAAATTTGAATCCTCTAACTTTGTTACCATGTAGTTTTGCTATCCCATATCTTCAAGTTCCACCGTCATCAACCACTATAAACGTCACATAAAATACAAATCAAACACTATTAACCATCCAAAAACAAAGAACACTAAACGAAAATATAACCAACATCAAACAAACAATGATAAAAAGAAAGTAGACAAACGCATGAAAAACTTACGTAGTAAAAACAGTAGATCTTTTGAGAAAAAAGTTTCTTTAATATTTCAAGAAATATCAATAAATCTGTCTTCATCCATCTTTTAATCTCTATGAAAATCATCATCTTAAGTCTTCATAAATATATTTTTCTCCGATGTTCACCTTAGATCACATACAAAAAATCTTATCAATTTAAGATCGTAAACTCACCTGTTGTCGCAACATGCTCCAAAACACCTCAACAATCAACACGCATATAAACAAAAAATGTAAGTCGAAATAAAAATTAAACAAAAAATAAACAGGGGTAGAGAGAGAGTAGATGAACCCGGTGGGATGCAAAGAAGATGATGTTGAAGGTCGCCAGAAAGAGAGAGTTGTTGGTGGTTTTGTGTGTATGTGTGTGTGTGTTGCAGCTAGTATTTATACTTTCTCATGAATGTTTCATGTAACTTATGAGAATGAATATGAAAGTTTTTAGCAATTATTATGTAAAAGTTAGTGAAGAAACACAATTAAGTGAATGAGATTTATAGTATATCAATGCATGAAACTCCATAAAACTCGTTGATAGGCAAATAAAAATTAAAGTCATTAAGACTTCACATTATAAAGACCTCCACATTAAATTAGAAGACATGATCTTTTAGTATTATAGATAGATTTCTTAAAGTTACTTGCTAAAATACACGTTAAATTTACGGGTATTAAAAAAAATGTATTCAAGTACATCATGAAACAAGCAGTTAGAAACAAAACTATGAGTATACGCAGTTAAAATAAGAAACTTTGTTGACACTAAATAGAGGGTAATCAAACAAATAATTAAAAGAGAACATAAAGTTGCTAAAACACTTATTGTAAAAAAAATCATATTAGCTTTAATAAACTTAAGTAGAAAAAGGGTACCACGCGTTTTATTTTCAAAGTAAAACTTTCCAAAATGTGAGAATAATGCGTATTACTTTCAAGTTGTGTATGTTATATAAAATAGATAGATAAATGGTGAAAAAAATGAATGAAAGAGATGATTATCTGAAGAAAAAAAGGACCACCTACTAATCAGTTCCTTTTAATCATTTTCCCTTTGGAGTGATCATAGACCACTTATTCATAGATAATATGTCAATATAAGCACACTTTACAACATGATGTACAAAGTTCTCTCTATCAAACCATACAATTGGTAACAACTTTTTATCATACCAATTACATTAATAAAATGTGGCAGAACACATACAGAGACTTCATGCCAATTGATCAAACAAAGGAACATGTTAAAAGAAAATCATGCTTGAATTTAAAACTGTTTAATGAAGTTGAGTATATGTTGGTTAATTTCATCAGGCTTTTCTTCTTGAAGAAAATGGCCTACACCCTTCAATATGACTACATCTTCTAAAAGAGGCACATCCTTCTTGAACCCACCTTTTTCTATGTAGTCTTTAGCCCCGAATGCATTGTAAGTCAGATCGAGGTCGCCCACTATAAACTTAACCGGTACTTTCACTTTCGCTCCCGTCCATGGTGCAGTTAACTCCCAATTTCTGTTATTTAAAAAGAATGTTCTTAGCTAGTCGTACATTTCACGACATTAAATAAGTAATAAGTGCTTTGTTTGCAATATGCTAATTAACTTACGTATTCAAGGCTCGATAGTAGTTTAGACCTCCGGTGAAGCCTGTTTTCTCGAATTTGCTGGTGTAGTATGCTAGATCTTCTTTTGAAAGCCACGAAGGCAAGACTAGAGGATCATTGGGAGAGTTCCCGAACCCGATACCCTTTGGTAGAAATAATGGGCCAGGTGTTCGATAACTGAGGAAATCACATAAAACTCTTTCTGTACCCCATACCGAGAATTCACCTTCAATTTCCCCCGGTTCCTGATACATATTACCAACAATCAATTGCTTCCAACACTTCAATCCAATAAAAGATATAACGTAACAATCTGTACAATGGGCCATAGCACTAATTGATTTGTGTATTTATAATTAGGCATATGTAAAGATGTATAACCTGAAATCTAGCAATATATTTTTAGCCTATATAGTGATACCAAAAGGTTCCATATGATCAATCAACCATAGTTTGTGGGTTCAATCGTGTCATAAACATATATACGTGCACGAGTATGACAGTGTAATTATTTTCATTCAAAAGAATTAACATGTTTACCTGAAATCTGATGACGTAGTAATCGTTACCATAAAGAGCACGAAGAGCATCAAGAGGCTTAAACTTTGGGTTTCTAGGAGTAAAAAGAACACTCATATTAACCAAGGCTTTAACTTTATCAGGCCGATAAAGGCACAAAGCCCATGTGATAATTGCACCCCAATCATGTCCCACCACGAACACTTTGTCCTCACCTGAGGCAGCCACACCATCAATAAGCGCCACCAGGTCCCCCACCGCTTGAAGAGTGGTGAATTTGGTGGCGTCTGACGTGGCTACGCCAGTTGTGTCACCGTAGCCCCTGAGATCAGGGGCTACAACATGGTAGCCTTGTGATGCAAGGAACACAATCTGGTGGCGCCACGTATACCAAAGTTCGGGGAACCCGTGGATGAGGAGAACGGTTGGGCCTTTACCTAGCTCGGCTACGTGCATGTTTATGCCATTGACTGGTACCATCTTGTGATGGATCTTGTCCATTTTTGGTGTTGGTGTGTGTGTTTGTCAAGACTATTTCGTGTGTGAAAATATATTGGTATGTAAAGTTGAAATATGTGGTGGCAAGTGTGGTTATTTGTATGCCTTTATAAGATGTGGACAGCAACGTAAATATGCCGATAACGCAAAACACATTTTTCAGAAGAAGAAAAAAACAGAAATATATGTATTGAAACATTTATTAATCGTGTAGGAGTGTAAAAAAACTGAACTGCCCCGAAATCGATTAAGCATATGAAGTTATTTATATCAGCACATGTTAAGTCTAGGGATTAGTGTGTCATGTTTAGTATGTTTCCGAGCCAAGTATATTAAAACTAGGATTAGTAGGTCGTTTATATACACTACAACAAAAAAAAGAACATGCTACGAATTTTCAGCGAGGACACAAATGTCTTCGTTAAAGCCCCGCTAAACGACAAAAAGCCGCTTTTCAACCTTTGACAGCAGCTGGAATATGAACAAGTTTGACCGGGGGTATTGGCGAGGAAACAACCCCCCCCCTCCTTCAAAACATGTCCTCTCCAATGCTTAATTTAAATTTTTGTTTTTTCGTTAATAGAATTTGACTCGAACTTTTTTCCGCTCAAAACAATGGCGAGGACATGTCCTCGCCAAGGACTTAACCAAAACGTTAACCGGGATTAGGAGGCTTAATATTTTGGTTTGGTCGTGTATAGTGTGATGTTTCTTGTGTCTCAAGTATACGTGTCTAATTCTTTTAATTAGAGACACATTCAATATTAGATTCTTATGTTTATTAGGAGTCGGTTCTTAACTCCTAATTCTTTATCAATAGAGATGAGGGGGTGAAGCTCTTATACATCATTTTCTCAATACTAACCAATTTATTAGGGTTATATTTTGTGCTTGTATATTATTTACTTTCTGTTGAGATACATTGCTTGTGTACGTTATTCCTACAATATCGGGTTTTTTGTCGAAGATATAGACGAAGAAAAAGACCAGCTTTGTACTTTTAATTATTTAAATAATATGATTTTATACCTTTGGTGGGAAAGTCCATATAATTAATAAGGTTAGTACTCCTTCCGTCTCATAATTATAGTCCACCGACAAAAAACACGTAGTTTAAGAAAAAACATCGTCTTTGCAGCTTTCTATCTTTACTTTTTGCACAATGACAGTTTTACCCTTAACCAATTAATTTTTAACTTATTTAAAGTGTGTAATAATAACATCAAGTGAGGGCGATATGGTAAACTTAATATAAATTTCCTATCTATCTTTGGACGTGGACAATTAATTTGGGACAAACAAAAAAGAAAATGTGGACTATAATTATGGGACGGAGGGAGTAGTTTATTATTATTATTATTGTGTTTATGTAATAAGTTTCTAAGAGAAGTTACCGGATAGATGATTGCAGCGGGGTTTGGACCAAGCTCGAGACTTTGTACATGACAAAGTCTTTAGCCAACAAGTTGTACCTAAAGAAGGAGTTGTATACAATTTACATGCCGGCTGGACGAAATACTTCCGAGCATATATATGATTTCAACAAAATTGTTATTGAGTTAGAAAATATTGATGCAAATTTTGATAAGGTGTCATTTTATACACTTTTCTGGGTTTAACCCATAAAATCATGCAAATATGCTCTATTATTGCACTAAATCCTTTTTTGCGTAATTAGCATTTAGGGAGCACTTGGATAGAAAACACGTGACTTGGGCTCGATTAGGGAAGAAATAAGGCAAAAATACAACTTTTCACCTTCGCGACCGCCTTCCTGACGCCTTCACTAAAAGTGCCTAGATATTGTGTTTTTAGAGGCGTTTTATGACGCCTTAATGTGTGGAGACGGCCTTCATGACGCCGTCACAAGGTCCTGCGCCGTCACTATTTTCCTAACGTGGTCACAAATCTACGCGCAAAGTATCAGATATTGTTTTGATCATAACTCATTCATACGAACTCGGATTTGGGCGATTCAAGTGGCCACGCGACCGGGACGAGAAGATCTACAACTTTGGAAAAAGAATACGGGCTGACGCTATCACAAATGGCCGACCTGTAAATATAACCTCATAACTTTGTTTTTTCTAAGCACTAAACCCTAAGTCCGAGTCTGGGGTTTAGGGGGTGTTTTTTCAGAAACTTTAGAGGCTTAATTCATACCTTAAACATCTTGTAATTCCGAGTTTGTCTATTTGATTCATATCATGATTATACCCTTAATTACATATGTTGATCTTGTCTTGCTTATTCTTCTTTGATTATGCTAGGCTAGATCTATATTGTGTTTACTTAGATGTTATAAACTTTAGGTTTGTTTGTGCATTTGTGTTAGTTAGTGATCGTTGATGATTATTGTGCATGTTTGATCAAAGATCCATACGTTTACATACTATAATCGATTGATTGATCTGTAATAAACTAGTATTGCATGATTAGGAAACCTTAACGCGTAATCTGTTTATTCTTGGTCATTTAGCAACCTAAAGGCCTTTAAGAGATGTGACTTAGAAACCTAAGCATGGACAAGTTAGTTTTTGATTTGTGTGTAAATGTATGTTAGTTAGTCAAAAGAGCAACATCTAGGCTAATGAGTGATTCTTGGCAACCTAAGGTCACATAGGTCGAATTATTTAGGATAGTGGTAATCTTAATGCTTTATACTTGTGTTCGTGTCCGATTGAGCAACCTCATAGACATTGGCCATAGGTGTAGAAGGGCGAGGGGATGTGAACACTTAACCGAGCCATATTAGTCATAAACCAACATCAATAATTTTTCTAACTAGTTAAGCACAATGTACATACAAGATTAAGGGGGATTTCGTCTAAGTAAATACACATTTATTATCATAGTATAAGTCGTAGTAGTTAATTGTGTTTTTATTAATTAGGAGTAGTTATTAGATTAATCAAAACCTCTTTCAAAACTGAAGATTTTACTTGCTTTCATTAAAACTAATAAAAAACCAAAAAGAATCTTCCCTCAATCCCCTAAACTTAAGTGACATACATTTCGAACCTACCTCACTATTCCCCTAGAGAATGATCAATCCTCTGGACTTACCTATACTACTCTACAACGGTTAGGTTCACTGCGTAGGAGGATTGTAAAACTTTTGCGATTACAAAAATCCACATCAAATTTCAAGGATGAAGATCTTGTTTTATTATTACTCACTTATTTATCAGCATCATACGAACACTTTGTGGATACTTTGTTTATGGACGGGAAGCTTTGACTTTATAGGAGGTGATGGCCACAGTAAATTCAAAGAGAATCAAAGAAAGGTCTTGGGCGAAGGGGGATAATGTTGAAGTGTTATACGTTATGAGAAGAAATGACTGCAAGGATTCACATCAATTAACGGGAAAATCAAGATCAAAGTCTCATGATGAAAGACTCAAGCGTTGTATTTGCCAATTTGATGACCACTTGAAGAGAAATTGTTTGAAGAATAATCAGAGGAAGTCAACATATACTGATGTGATGAGTGCAGATCCATTGCTAGACTGGATTATGGATTCAGGAGGTTCATACCACATGACACCCAAGTTACATTTATTTTTTGATTTTCTGAAATGCGATGGAGGCAGTGCATTGTTGAGTGACAACAGGGAGTGCGAGATCAGAGGTATTTGCAAGGTAAGTGTACAATTGAAAGATGGGTAAACTTTTGTTTTACATAATGTGATGTGTATTCTTAAATTACGTATAATCTTTGGATGGCCATATAGTGGAAGGTGAGCTTAATGTTTGTGTTGAAGAAAAAGACGGTCTAGCGCAGGTTTGGCACCAAAGATTAGGACATATCAGTGAGGCGGGAATACAAGTGTTGGAAAAGCAAGAGTTGTTTGGCTAGAAGATTCTAGCTAACCTTAAATTTCTGTGAGAATTATGTTCTGGGAAAGTAACATCGAGTCAGTTTTAGTTTAGGAAGGGACATACTCACTGAGTGATTGACTATGTCCATTCAGACTTATGGGGTCCATCTCAGGTGGAATCATTGGGAGGTAGGAGGTATTTTTATCTATTGTTGATGATTATTCCAGAAAGGTATGTGTTTATATTCTAAGGTTCAAACACGAAGCATTTAAAAAGTTCGAAGAGTAGAAGGAGTTAGTAGGAGCAATATGGTTGCTTACGCGTTTGGTGCAGCAAAAGGAAGAAGACACTCATGAACCATTGACATACCATGAGGCAGGTATTTGTGAAGACAGTTGTAAGTGGAAAGCTGTTATGGAAGAAGAGCTGGATTCTATGAGGAAGAACAAAACCTGGGAGTTAGTAGATCAACCAGTTGGCCAAAAGTTGGTGAGCTGCAAATGGATGTTCAAGATAAAGGAGAGGATTAAAGGTGTTCAAATTCCTAGGTACAATGCAAGGTTGATCGCTCGCGGATTCACACGGAGGGCTAGTATTGATTACAATGAAGTTTTTCGTCGGTAGTTTGACATACATCTATTCAGGTTATAGCATTGACTGCGTGTAAAGATTATAAGCTGGAGCAGCTTGCTGTAAAGGCGGCATTTTAACATTGAAATATTGAAGAAGTGATTTACATGTGGCAATCACCACATATTGTTGGATATTTATGTCCACGGAACAACAAATAATACGATCGGTTATTGTAATTAGCTTATGAGGTCACACGCTAGCTAGAAGATAATCTCTACATGTATGTATCTAGTACATATAATATTATGATACGGTTCAAAAAGTTACGAGTTTAGGGGAAATTGACTTAACACGTTTGACGAACCGACAAGTAACCAGAAATGTCCAAGTTACTAAGAGAGGCATTTTATTTAATTAAAATGAAAGTGCAAATCTTACTTAAATCATTTGTTACTTTTGGAAGTGATTTATGGCTTGGCCTATTAAATAGACTAGGCGAATACCCGTGCACGCACGAAAAATCCCTAGCGGCCGATAATTAAGGATATGCAATATTGTGGTACGTTTTTCGTGGAACATTCAAAATAGAATGTGAAAAGAACAAAATGCAATTATAAACTATTGTCACATGCGATAATTCAATATTAGCAAAAATTGTTTAACATGTATCAAACAACATATCAAACACCATCGAGAATATCCACTACAACTATGTAGCCCTCGAGTACATCCGTTGCCAGAAATTGTGCAAGAAACGACTGAAAAGATTGTTCAAATCAAGGAAAGATTGAAGACGGCTAGGAGTCGCCAGAAAAGCTATGCTGATAAGAGGCGTAAACCTCTTGAATTCCAAGTTGGAGACCGAGTGTTACTTAAGGTATCTCCATGGAAGGGAGTGGTACGATTTGGTAAGAAAGGAAAGCTAGCACCACGATATGTGGGACCATTTGAAATCGTGGAGCATGTTGGACCGGTGGCTTATCGGCTGAAGTTACCCCAGGAGCTAAGCTGTGTTCACGACACGTTTCATGTGTCGAACCTCAAGAAATGTTTAGCTGAGCCAGATGTTCAAGTACCTTTGGATGAGATCGAGATTGATGAAAATCTGCGATTTGTCGAAGAGCCTATTGAGATCGTAGAGCGGGATGTGAAGAAGCTAAAGCGGAGAAGAATCCCATTAGTCAAAGTTCGTTGGAACTCTCGGCAAGGAGCTGAGTATACTTGGGAACGTGAAGACCAATTCCGGAAGAAATATCTGAATCTTTTCTCCGAACCCGTACTTTCCTCAAGTGCCGCAACTTGAGCCTTGAGGACAAGGCTCTTCTAACCGGAGGAGACTGTAACATTCCGTATTTTCAGGTCTTTTACGACGTCATCTATTTTACTAATTATTTATTTTATTTTTTTCTCTTTCTCGTACGCGTTTACTTATATTTTTAATAGTTAAGTTAAATCGCGTAAGCTATAAATCAACAATTAGCGTAAACGGACACCCAACAAATTAAAGTTTACGTCAAGTAATCATTATATTATTTTTTTACAAGAGTAATAATCAACTTTTTATATTTTATTTGTATTGGTTGCGTAAAACGTTTACGTTTCGCAATAAAATACATTTAGGCATACCCAGAACCACCAAAACTTTTCTACGCTTCAACAAATACCCATGATTGTACCCAATGCCTAAAGTTTTATCAAATATCACCCATATTAACATTGTTAGTTATATTGTGCATAAAATAAATAAGCTAGATCATACACATTACAAGTTTTACCTTTCTGCTAAAAAAAACTACAACTTATATCTTCAATATAATGCAAGATATTTTGCATGACACCAAAAATAATCTAGTACATCCCCCCTCATCCTTATTTTCGTAGGATGCTTCCCATATTAGGGAACCATGAGCACACAAACACTTAGCTAGGACCATGTATAAACTCTAGCCATTAATACCTAGCTCATGACTAGTTAGCAAGACCAAAGACCCCTAAAACCCTCCCCTTGTTTTACTCATCTTGTCTTGGACTTATACAAGCCATCTTTGACTATCTAAAGAGTTTATATACATATGCATACTAGTTAGTTTATCACACACACCTCATTTCATTAACCAAAAAACCTCACAAACTCTCTTTGTCTCTCCTTCATGTCACGGCAACAAACACCCCTTTAAAATAATTCATACCTTGATTTTCCAAGACCATACAAGTATTACTACAACCTTCCTATGATAACCTAAGGTATTTTGAAGGTTAGGATAAGTATTTTCAAGTGTTGAAGCAAGAAAAGCAAGATTAGAGTTTTTATTAGAAAATTTGGGTTTCAAGAGTGCAAGCTTTGGTTTTATATCTAAACAAGGGTTTAGATACTTTGGTTCATCACACTACATCTCATTAAGGTAATCTATAAACCTTTATGTCCTTACTTTTATCATTTTATGTGTTTATGTGTTCTATTTGGCAATATCACCATTAGGATACTTTTAAACATGTAAAACATATTTATACTTGTGGTTATAATTTTGAACACTTTTACATATGTTGTGTAGTTGATACTATTATGGAATAAAGGAATTATAAGTATGTTGATATGTTGGTTTAAGTGGAAAATATTTCAGTATAAACTAGTGATTAAAAGTTAATTAAAGAAAGTTTATGATTTCATATGAGATTTAAGACATTTGTGGGCTGTTGGATTTCGTATTTTAGACAGTAAGTTTAACATATTATAAAGATAATACATCTCATGACGATTCCAAAATGATAAGAAACTCGAAAAACGGATTAATAACGAAAAAGATACGGTAAAAACAAGTTATACGTTAATAAACGGAGTCGTAAAAGAATTTTTATAAAAACTTTTTATAAAAATTATTCAAACAGCAAGTTTGGTATTTTTAACAAATTATACATATTTTTAGGATTCCAAAATGATAAGAATCGTAATTTTTCAATTAATAACGAACGAGTTATGAATTTCGCGAGTTTACGACAATTAATACTTTTATAAAACTATTTTTATAAAAGTTACTGTTCATGACAGAAATAATTATTTTTGTAAACCTCATAAATAAGTAGAACTTTCAATTACGAGAACGTGCTCGAAAGAATCACTAAAAACGGAGCTATAACGAATAAAATATGACGTTTACGGGTTTTACAATAATTAAAACTATAAAAATAACTTTATAACTGGTGTGAACAGTAAAAAGTACTGTTCATCAGAGGGTCAAAAATATGAAAATGTCAAATTATGATAACTCGTCCTAATACGAAAGCGTGGGCATAAGAAACGTCAAAATCGGGCTTAAAACGCGAAAGTTACGCCAGTTTTACTACAACGGTAATTATAAACGTTTTAACTTATTAAACACAATTTTACCAAAACAATTAGATGGTGATTGAGCTATATAGAGTTATATGTGGTATTAGTTAATCAAAGTACTATATTACTAGGGAGTTTCATAATGAGGCCTCTTCGGGGTGGCGTATCGACGAGTTGTTGGATTTACGATTTAAAGTGTCCTAGCTCCTCATACGTTCACTACATGACCTCTTAATTATGATAGCCCGAACGATAGTATGATGAGCTATACGACCTATAAATAATCAAAGTGTTTAGTACTTATACGACCTATATTGGATTAGGTTGCCTTCGGATTCCTTCGTGACGCATTTTCTATTTTGAATACCTGTTGATTTCCATTCACTGGAGGTGAGTTTCATAGCCCCTATTTTACTTGTTTTAAACTGTTTTGGGGGAGAATACATGCTCGTTTTACAAAGTGAACTTATTGATTTCTACTACATAAGCGTTACATGACTATTTTTACTAAAGCATGATTTGTTACTACATGATTTGAGATCGTTGAATACCTATATTTGAAGCCGTGAATTTTTGAATTACATTGCTTGTTTTACTATTGGACACAAGTGTTTTTCTAAGTGTTTTCAAAGTGTTTACAAAGTGTATGTTATCCAGATTACTGCCTGAATATTATTGCTAAGTTACCTTATTATTCCATGGTATCTCTACTATTACTTAAATCTTGTGGTCCACTCTTTTACCGACAAACCTATGGATTCACTCAACCTTTGTGTTGACTTTTAGCATGTTTAATTTCAGGTCCTAAGGTATAAGCTTAGTGGGAGCCGTGATGGATATCAATGAAGATGGATTCTGTGTTTATTTAAATTCGATGCAAACTTGTTTCTATAAAAACTTAAGTCACCTTTTGGTAGTATGAAGCTTTTGTTTAATTAAAAACGCATGTGGAAATATTTATGACTTTTAAAACATATGGGACCTAATGTATGAACTCTGATATTTTGCTATGGCATCGAATGAAATCTTATCTTAAAACGTCAATTTAAGGTCGTTTCCTATATCTTGATTGTTGTACTTTGACGTAGCACCCCATTGTTACCATTCCGCTGCTACCTGATTTTGGGGGTGTTACACTTAGCCGCGGCTCACACCCAAACAAACCAAACTAAACCCAAATTTCATAACAAAATGCTAGCTTTCTTCTTGTATATAACCCTTGTAAACTCTTAAGTAAACCTTCAAGACGCCTTTAGAATGTCTTGAATATGATGTGTGATTA
>BQNB010025780.1:22672-59272 GCA_026074375.1 Tanacetum coccineum
GGTCGGATCCAAGCGGGTCAACACATTAAATGTGATGCCTCGATTATACGATCTCAGTCTTTAATTATAAAGTATAATTAATCGATATGTTAAGGTCTTACAGTAAGTTCAGTTAAGAAATCTAATTTAGACGTTAGAACATCATTGTAAACAATAGCTGAAAATTCTTTCTCAAAATCATTAAAGTAGTCTAAATCATCAAAGTAACTGACCGTAGGTTCGGGTGATGAAAACGAAGGCATATTGACTTTATCATAATCATTTTTCGAATCTGCTTTCAAATCGTCGACATAAATTATTTTATAGGAAAATGAATTTTTGTCATAAATTACCGTGTAATCTTCATCGTCGGATTCGTCAAACGATATTCTAAAGTCAATTTGATTATCGTTAAGAGGACTAACCGTGGGTTCACAGGAGAGTGTTACTTTAGATGTTAACGCGTCATTAAAGACTATAGCTGGGAATTCAGTTTCAATAGATCTGAGGTCGTGAACGTCTTCATCATACCAGATCTTACCATACGTAGCAATCTTCCAGTTATACACCTTACCACGCCTACGAGCTTTTTCTTCCTCAAGCCTGATATACTCTTCCATAGTAATATTGGGGTCATCCATTTTAACCTATAATAAATTCTCTAGTAGAAACTGTCAAATAGACTAATAAGCCGTATTTAGTAAACTGAATACGCCGTATTGATGATAGAGTCGAATACGCTGTATTGGTTTGAAAAAATTTATACGCCGTATCCAAGAAGATGAATAGGCCGCATTGAGTATTCGACTTAGAAGGTTACAACAGACTGTTACAATGCAAAAAACACACAAACACACAATATGCAAAATATATAATGCAAAAATCAAACACACACAAATATGCGAATTAATCTAAACTAAACTAAACTAAAATAAATCACTAATAAATAAGAATTAAACAACTTCACTCCCCGGCAACGGCGCCAAAAACTTGATGTGTCGTTGTGTGGTTGTAGTTTATGTTTCAAGTTTTAAATTTATATTTTGCCGGCTTTACCAAAAACAACACTTTAACGGGTAGTGTATCGGTTAGATGAGAGTTTCATGGTAAGTAGGGTGTCGATCACTAAGAGTGAGAAACAATCTTTCAATTTATTAATATTTTGGTTATCTAGACTATGTTAATTCTATTATATGTTAAACCTATGCTAAACCTATGTTAATCCTAAATCTAACGGATAAGGGGGGGGGGGGTTTCAGCCTGAGAGACTGGTACGGGTTTTGTGGTGACGTAAATCAAGTTAAGACACAATAACACACGCTAGTAAATTAACAAAAGATAAAAGAGCGGTCTAGCCAAATATAAGAAAACTGTATTTTCCATGATGAACCTAATTAGAACGTTGATTTGTTTATTTTGTGCAATGATTACTTATCTCGAGGTGGCATATCATTCTTAAGACTTAGGCGTTACTTCTTCCTAAGACCTAGATACGAAGAATTCTGTCACAGTTAAACGTATCCGCATAAAGCATCCTTATTTGCTGATTATAATCTATCTTAGGAATTAAAGCAATGGCGATCTTGTTAAACCCTAGCTCATAGAGACTTTACTCACTTACTGCATAAAGGCAATTCATACACTAGTAGTCCACTAACCAAGTCTTTACCAATTAATTAAGAACGTATTCGTTGATCCCAAGGGTCACCTGTCGGTCCAACTAAGCTCGTAATCTAAAGGCAAGGATAGGTTATTATTCATGATCCTATTGGTCTAGATGTATAAATTACTATATGGAGAGCCATCCCGCCATCTAGATTACTTGGTCCGTATCACTAGATCCAGTTGAATGATAGGTCGCATACAAAAGCACGTAAATAAGTATAAACTGATAAACATAAATAAACAATCAACGATAAATTAAGCAATCGATATAATTAAAACCAAACATTCAAATCTTCATAATAATGGCTAATACCCGAAGGTATTAGCCTTTAAACATAATAATCAATACACGAGTAATAATTTAGCCAAGGTAAACTAACCGAGTTAACGAATGATACCAAAAACTGAACGATTACAAGAGTATAGGAGATTACAAGTTGTTTCCTATGGAATTAATTACTTTGCTCGACCTCTTCTGCTCTTCTGAAAATCAACTTTTATGGTTAAGGTATTGAAAATATGATTTAGCACACGAAAACCCGTTATTAGGTTTTCTATCTATAAGGTCTGGAATTTGGTCAAAATGACGTATTGACTAAGGTCAATACGGCGTATCGGGGGTTTCTTGGAGTAGGGACCACATTTGAAATATTCTAGAATATTTTATTACTATAACTTGAATACGGCGTATAGATCTTCTCTGGATATGGCGTATTGATCATCATTCCTTCGTGGTCTTTAGTGAAGTGTAGGCACATATACGTCGTATCTCCCTTGATGGATACTGTGTATTGGATGTCAGAATCAGTTTCTTCATATTTCTTCGTTTAAGCTCCAGAATGCGTGACTTTTAGCTAATCTTTACCAAGTACTCCATAATTACTGCAATTCTCAAATACAAATGATTAAGTAACAATTCTTTGCAATAATTATACAAAATGGGTTATTTACATGGGATAAATGATGCTATAAATGTAATTTTATTTGATGTCATTAATGACATGATTAATAAAGGAAAGGGGTCGTACGTTTTTAAAGTCTTTGGCTAAATATACCATTGGATCAGATCGTTATGTATAGAAGAGAGCGAGCCGCCAAGGTTTTTGCAACTTCACATATTTGATACGGACAATGAAGTCACTAACCGAACGAGGCACTTTGGCAGAGACGATGGAAGTGGTCTAAAGAAGGACATTGTTGAAGGCCTCATAGTTTTTTTTGGATAACCACAACGCGCTGGTCTAGCTTTTTCGAACAACAAGAAAAAGTATATGTAGACAGATATCCCATAATTTATAATCACATTGTATAGTGTAATTGGTGCTCGACAATATGAACAACCAACTACTGAGTCAATTGGGGCTATGGTGTTTGAGGATGGTCCAAAATCGAAAAATGATTCGATATAATCATTGAGCAGCATTCAGGCCTACCTAAAAGGGTGAATAAGTTGCACCCCTGCTATATGTCTCTATAGTTTCAGCTTTTGTTTGTTTATGGAGAAGAAGGATACGAGGCGGATATGAAGCTGATTGACGTCGCTGGCACCCCTCAGGCAAAGATAAATGGTTGACGATGAATATGTATTACGCATATCAGATACATGATTGTATGAATTGTTATAGTTTATTGCCGAGAGGAGGTCATTTGTTCCCGAAATACGTGGTTACTGCATTCTGTAGCATCGAGCAAAGCAAGATCGACTATATACGCAAAAACAAAATGACATAAGGAATAAGTATTTGTCAGGGCTGTATGATGCCATTACAAGAGGTGACCATGATGGTAGTGACGTGGGCACGATAACAATACTTCCGACATCTTTTACCGGCGGTTCAAGATATATGTATTCTCAATACTATGATGTGCTTGTAATTTGCCGAGTACATGGGAATTCGTCCTTCTTTATTACTTTCACCTGCAACGTAAAATGGCCAGAGATCAAGGAGTACATGGAATCGTTTCCAAAACTGACTATTGCAGACAGGCCTGATGTAGTTGACCGGGTTTTTGAAAGAAAGGTTCAAGACTATGTCAAGTTTGTGCGGAATCAGAGACTGTTTCAGGAACCATCATCCAGAACCATCATTATTTCAGGAACCATCATCTAGGATAAGATGAAACATTAAAAAACATATACTTCTACCCTTCCACCAATCTCCTTTAATTAAAACACACTTTCACCCCTTTTATTTAAAATTACATATCTTAAAAACCGTAAATAGTTAATCTACATAAAGTACACCATCGTGACGAGCATTTAATTATCTTTCAATAGAGGGGAACTTTCATATAGTTTCGACAAACTTTTGTTTTGTATTTTTTGGTATTTTTGGTTTTTTCTCGGTATAATATTTTACTTGATATATTACATGTGATATAACACTAATATGTAAGTTCAAACACTCAAACATGCTATCATAAAACGAGTATAAATACTTTTGTATAACTCCAAATGACTCATCGTTTTTGGTTTTGAAAAATACACATCCTTAGATTTTCAATCATGTATCAAACATAGTGTTTGAATCTCAAAATCAATACAATTTATTCATAGAAGTTGGGAAAATAGAAGAAATTCTTTTTTGATAGTCAAACCCGCTTGATCTATCACATATGATATAACATTAGTTTTTAAGTTCGAACACTCAACATGATGTCGTGAAACAGACATAAGTGTTTTTGTAAATCTTCAAATGATTACTCATTTTTTTTGCATTAAAAATATACATCCTTAGCTTTCCAACAATACATCAAACATAATTTGTGAACATCCAAATCAATAAAGTTTATTTATAAAAGTTGGAGGAAATAAAATATTTTTATCGAAAGTCAAACTCGTTTGACGTATCACATGTGATATAACATTAACATGTATGTTCGAACGCTCAATATAGTGTCGTAAAATAAGCATAAGTATTAGTATAGAACTCCAAAAGATTCACCATTTTTTGCATTGAAAAATACACATTCTAAGCTTTCAAACCATATATCACACATAATATTTGAACATCTAAATCAATACGGCAAATTCATCGAAGTTGGTGAAAATAAAAAACAAATTGATATTCACACTCGTTTGATATACCACATGTGATATAACACTAATATGTTAGTTCGAACACTAAAAATGTTGTCGTAAAATGGGTATAAGTATTTGAATACAACTCCAAAATATTCACAATTTTTGCACCGAAAAATAATACTTATGTCAGTATCTTCTATCTTCGAATCTAAAAATTAGTATTATATATATATCAAGCGTGTTTGAATATATTTTCTCCAACTTCTATGAATAAACCGTAATAATTTGAAAGTTCAAAAATTATATGTGATATATGGTTGGAAAGCTAAGGATTTAAGTTCTTAATGGCAAAAAATGGTGAATCATTTGGAGTTTTACACAAATACTTGTGCCAATTTTACAACAGCGTGTTGAGTGTTCGAACTTACAGATTAAGGATAATATCACATGTGATATAGCAAGCAAAATACTGTACCAAGAAAAAACTAAAAAAATACAAAAAAAGCAAACAAAAAAAGTTTGTCGAAACTATATGAAAGTGCCCCTATATGAAAAGATAATTAACTGCTCGTCACGATGATGTTATTTATGCGGGTTAACGATTTATGATTTTTAAGATATGTATTTTTTTAAAAAGGGATGGAAATGAGTTTTAATTAAAAAGAATGGGTGAAAGGAGTGGAAGTTGTTTTTAAAATTTTTAATCATGTACATTATATCATATAATTTAGGCTGGATGGAGTGGTGGTGAGTAACTCACCATCCACCTCAGCGCCACATCAACTTTCTCTCTCCTCTCACTTAACTCACTACAACTCACCATTCGACCGTAGTGGCAACTTTGCAACTCACCGTTCATCAACATTTTTTAATTTAAATACTTTTATTCATAAACTAAAAACGTAAATATTAACATAAACGTATGAAATTAATAAAAACCGTAAGACGTACTAAATTTAAACTTTATTCATATATTAAAAACTTAAACAATACATAGATAAATAAAAACAATACATAGATAACAAAAAACTTTTATTCGTACTAAATAAAAAACGTAAACTAACATGGCAAATTATACTTCGCCTTGATCTCCACCCTTAGTTCTTCCATTGCCGCCCGCGCATCCCCAGTCAAGTGATCATATGGTTGGAGATAGTACCTTATGTCATCTTGGCGTTGTCGATACTCCTGATTTCTCACCTCTCATTCACCACATTCCACCTCCCTCCTTTTGATCTCTAAAACGACTAAGCGTTCCTCTTTCTCCTGACTTGCCATCTCAGTTACCATCAACCTAGCCAATGCTTCGTCATTCGCACTTGACGATCCCGATGCTCTCGACCCTTTCTTTTTCGCAACATCTCTCGCTTTGTCCCTGCCCATTGGTCAATGAATTTTAGCACCTCATCTTCATCGTCGTCGCCAACATTAGTATTCAGATTAATACTAGCTTCCCCAGACTCTTTGTTGACAGAACTAAACTCATATGACTTGTATCTCTTGCTACCTCCCCCAGACAATGCTTGAAAATTTGGAACTTCACTTTACATCCATTTCAGACTATTTTTTAAAATCTCCCAACAATGATGATATTTAAATGTTGTTCCGGCTTCAGCTTGATAGTCCATAAGTGCCATTTCAAAGTAATCTTCATCGGTGGCTCCACTCTCCTGCGCTCTACGCATGACGTTACCGTACACTCCACACAACCTAACCACGGCCGGGCGCACCGTTTTCCATTTCTTGTTCACCATATCATATGTTCGACGACCGTACTGTTTTGTTTTGCTCTCCATGTACGCTAAAACCGTACACCAAAATCCAGCTTCCTTCCCCGAGTTACCAATCATGCTGTTTTTTGGAAACGTCAACCCAACCTTTACACAACGTAATTTCTTCCTTATGTGTCCACGTAATCTGCCGGGGTGCATCATCGCTTTGAATCGTCCTCTTTTGGCGTGCTCTAGTCGGCTTTTTCGTCTTTGGTGGTAAGGTCGCGACTACTTCAACGGGAGAGTCCTCACGAGCAGGTTCTTGAAAAGAACCAGTGTTTTGTTGAAAAGAGTCCTAAAATTGAGGTGTATACATTTCTTCGAATGGAAATGCATGAATCAGAGACATGGGTAGATCCGTACGTTGTCGTGATGACGAACCACCCATTTAGGTTTGTGAGACGTAGTTTAGGTGGCTAAATGGAAACGCGCTTGGTTGTGACGATAAATCGTGAAACGTGTTTGGTTGTGACCCGAAATTGTGAAACGCGTATTGTTTTGGTGTCGGTTTCAGTATGGTTGGTTTGGGTAAGGTTGGTTATAATAGTATGATTGTGGTTGTAATAAGTTCATTTGTGGGTTTGGTGATGGGTTTCTGAGCATAAAGGTGCCATCGGGTGTCGGCAAATTGCTTCAGGTGGGGTTTCTTGGTTGACGTTTGTTGGGTCAGGGAGTGTTTTGGTGAAACATTTTTTTGAAAATAAAATTGAGAGTGTAAAGTTTAGGGAAATTGTATATAAAATGGGAGAGTTGTGTTTAAAAATGGGTGAAGTAATGAGTATTTATAGGTAAAAAAGAGGGGTTTTGTAAATTTTTTTTAAGGTAACGGTAGAATAATAAAGGGGCCCCCATATTTTTGTAACTCACCAAAGGTGAGTCAGTCACCGTTTATTGGTAAACTCACGCGTGAGTTTTTTTCGCCGGAATAGAAGTCGCGCGTGACTTGTTAACTCACGTGGTGAGTTTTTGCCCCACCCCGTCCAGCCTTAGATGGTAAAAATTAGTCTTTAATTGAACTTTTCTCTATATCCAAAGTACCCTAGCCAATATAATTCATACCATGTGTCGATTGGTAATGACAAGCCATATTTGATTATTTATAATATTTAGAGTATACGGTTTGGGTGGCTGATAGCTTGACGCTATCTCTCCAGCCAAGCTTTATGCGTTACAATCATATCTCATATCGTGTTGTCGGGGGTCGTGTCGTACCCACCAGCCCACGTTGTGAGGTTTTTTGTGTTGTATTTGTATTTTAGTGAGGTATATGTGACCCAGAGGGTCTCCGATGACACGATAAATATGAAAAAAGACTGTTTTGTGTTGAGTGATAAGTCATCGTGTCATAGTAAAAAAATGTTGAGTTGGCACTATTTTTTCTAAGATCGACTGTTATACAACCACCCGTACCTTATACTCTTATAGGATGTATATTTCTGATTGCTTATTTAAATATTTAAATTGATTGAATTTAGGAATCTTCACAAGTTATAGCTAAAGGGTAGTTTGGTATAGGGGTGTGGATTGAAATAATAAAATGAGACCTGTAAATATTTGTTTGGTATGTGGATATAATGAAAGCAAATGCATTCCTTCATTCTACCTAAGATTGACAGGTTTTAAGAAAAAATAAGAGCATGGATTCTGACAATTTGGAGTCAATGTATCTAGTTCATTTTTTCTTTTTTTTCAACCACTCATTTTTATTATTTTATTCTCTTTTAAATTTTCACCACGAGTTTTTTATTTGAATTTTTAGTTTACATTCAATCAATTTTTTTAATTTTAAACATAACAACTAATATTTACATTTTAACATTGAATCAAACTTTCAAACAAACAACATTTTAATTAATAATACATTTCTTTTTTTTACTTTTCTACAAACCAATACCGAATCTAAGGATGTGTTTGACAAATAGCTTTTGAGAGCATTTTTAAGCAATTAACATTTAGCATATAACATTATTATTACAAAGCGCGTTTGAAAAAAGCAGTTAGCATTTATAAAATTATAAAAACGCTAATTTTTTAATGCTCTTTGAATAAGCATTTAGCATTACGTCATTTTACACATTAAAATTACAGTTATAGTTATTCTATCAAACGCTTTTATATGCTACTGCTAACTGCTAACTGCTTACTGCTACTGCTAACTACAACCCGCTAATTTCAACAAACACATCTTAAATCTAATTTCAATCCTTTTAACAAACCAAACGCACCCTAAAATCTAGTTATATTTGTATAAAATCAATTGCTTAAATTAGTGTAAATCAACGAAAAACCAAAAAATAATAATACATTTACCTATATTACACAAAAATAAAAGGTTTTCATTAATTACACTAATTTAAACAATTGATTTTATACAAGTATAACAAGATTTTAGCTACAACTTGTGAAGATTTTAAAATTCAATCAATTTAACTACTTTAATAAATGGTTAAGTATGCATTAATATCAAACAACGAGAAAGGGTTTTGTTAATAACAACTTAAAAGGTCGTTGTTAAGAGTTTAATTTTATTACATATGAACTAATAAATGATTTTTATTAGAAGTATTTTCAATAAAAATGGATGAAATCTCTAAAAGTCTGGATACACAACAAATACTTCATTCTCATTGGATAACTTAATTCTTACAACTAATTGTAGTAAAAACGATCATATTAACCACAACCATATGGGTTGCCGTTAGCAAAAATTCTTTTTAAAAGGTTTGTCTAACAAGTGTTCTGAGGGCACAGGTTAAACCGCATTAATAAAACACAGATATTAATATATAAATTGTATTTAGTACGCATTAGTTAAATTCGTAAATCATCATAACTAAATCTGATTTTTAATTCAAGAAGCATTCAAGAAGCTCAAATATCTTTTGTATAAAACGTTAATATCTTGTCCTGATGATACGGTTAAACAAATATCATCTGTAATCACATTAAAAAAATATAAAAAAAAAAATAAAATTTTTGTTTAAAATTTTCGTTCACATGTTCTTGTATTTCTATCTATTAGTTGTTCCTTAAAACTCAACATATTAGACTATTTTTAACTAAAGATTAAGACTTTTATGTTCTTGAAAATGATCAATCATATTGAAAATGAGTGAAAAATAATTAATTCAAAATATATCTATACCTTTTTATTAAAGAGGCAAGATCGTAATATCGAGGCGACATTAGTCGTCCCGACCCGACCCGACCCGTTACTTTATTTATAACATAAAGCAACTTGCCCCGAACCGGTTATTAAAGCAATTTGCCCTGGAAGGGTTAATAGCCGGTGTAAGCCACATATCCTCCACCTGTCTTCTCTTGCCCATCCCTAAAAACACACACCTCTCTCTCTCTCTCAAAACACACACAAACACACACATTATTTCTCTCTCTAAAAATTACCGCCCTTTCGTTATCATCTATTCCATCGAAAGCCCTAAGCTGCCACCTTGATTCCAGAACCTCTGTCTCTCTCTCTCTTTAAAAAAAATAGATCATATCTAACATTGAGCCGTCAAATTTGTGTAAGATTCATCAAAACCAGTGACACCCAAGAAAGGGAATGATGATCATCTTCAACATCTCTAAAAAACATATACAGATTCATTTTCAACACAAAGCATATTTTGCAGGTATGTGTTTTATTAGATTCCGACTTTCTTTCGATTTGAGGGAAAAATTATTTTTGATTATACCATAAAAACAGTTTTAGGATTTTTAGTTTGTATAAAGCCTTTGTTTTTGGCTGATGGTTTTCTTCAAATTATAAACGTGGCAGGTGGATTAGGGTTTGGTTGAAGTGGTGGCGTGTGGTGTTGGTGAAGCGGCTGATGTTTTCTTCAAATTAAAAAGAGCTACGAATACTTTATCAGGTAACAAAGCCCTTTAGTAATTTGTGCTTAATTTATGTTTGATTTCAAACTGTGATTTCTGATGTGGGTTTTTAGTTTTCGTAATTTGCATGATGAATTATACGTTAATTGTGATGTTAAGTATCTATAGATTGTGTCTTAATTTAGTATCTATGCATAGACATTTTATTTAGTTTCAAATAAAAGCCTATTAGCTTTCTATCATATTTTGCATATCCATAGCTTAAAAAAGAAAGATCGTAGAAAATTAATGGCGTATTAGCTATGGAACTGAAAAAAAGATATTGGTTACTTTTTGAGGAGTTTTGCTAAATTGCATTGGTACGGTTTCGTCTTTTCATAACGTTTGTATTTTTCGCGGTGCTGTTTTTTTTAAACATAATTTTTTTCATGTGTTGTGGGATGAAACTGAATAGAAATGAGGCATAAGTTCTTTACTTTAGATGGTATTTTAGGTTGAGTCTTTGAAACTTGATTGATGTACGGATTAGTCAACATCTGAACTTTCTACAAAGATATAGCATAGGATAATTAGTTAGTGATATAAGTAGTATACATGGTATCTTTTGCATCTCTAACATTGCTTATATTCGTTGATCGTTTAATGTTATATACACCATTCTTATTGACAGGCTTATCAAAGAGTATGACATCCGACGAACTCACAAATTCCAGCACCAGTTAGTGCACCGGGGATGAAACGATCTCAAAAAGACGTGAACATCCAAGCTTGGGAGAATCATGAAAAGAGGAAAGCCGAGCTGGAACCGAAAAGAATAGAGGTAACAATTTCATGTTTTCAATTTAGTGTCCTGCTAATAGTTACGGTATATGGCTTTAATAAGTGAAAACATCAGTTTATTGGGCGTTTGGGATTTCTTATTCTTGAATTAATAATCTGCTTATTATTGGCAGTTTTTAGATATGAAAATGATGATTAAGTGGGTTAGTAGTAGTGTTTTGGGTCAGTCAGCGTATCCGGTTAAATAATTATTGGTTTTACCCCTTTCATTTTTCTGCTTGCAGGGATATGTATTTCAGGATGTGAAGTGCACAGACGTGGCTCGACTTATTTTGCCGCTTTTCTGGCTACAGAGTTGGAATCCACATCTGATGCCTCTCCTGAACCAGAAGAACCTGCTGATGATACACATCATTCGAATATAAATAGGTGCATATTAAAATTGTTCTCTTGAATAAAATTTTTGGTCCATTTTGATGCTCCTTTGGACTCTCTCTTTAACAGTGGTACTCTCTTAACCATTTTGGTGCTCTGTAGGACAAAGGCAGAAGATCGAGGTGTTGGAAAGTGTCTCAGGATCCAATGATTCAACATCCCGGCACAATACAAAATTAACAGTAGGTAATACCTTTTTGTCTCTTTTAAAGAAAACTAGAATATATCAGAAAACATAAGTAAAAAGAAATAGAATGCCCTGCAACTAGCAAGTATAAGCACATTGTATTTTGCGAATTGGACTTTTTGTGTTAATTTATACATCAGATAAT
Organism: Tanacetum coccineum; assembly: GCA_026074375.1. Classification (NCBI taxonomy): domain Eukaryota; kingdom Viridiplantae; phylum Streptophyta; class Magnoliopsida; order Asterales; family Asteraceae; genus Tanacetum; species Tanacetum coccineum. Next base: position 34,498 of record BQNB010025780.1, read on the forward strand.
CTCTTTTTAATTATGTGCAGAAGCATCAGTTAAGGAGGGTCTATGCACAGATTTATCCGCCCCGCCAAGACACGTTAAATTTATCCGCCCCGCCAAGCATCAGTTAAGGGTGCGTTTAGGGGATGAAATGGGGGTGTTTCGACGCTGAAAGGGGTGCGTTTAGGGGCTGAAATGAGGGCTGAAAGGGTGGGTTTGGGTGATGAAGTGGGGTTGAAATGGGTGTGTTTGGACGCCGAAACGGGGGCTGAAATGGGTGCGTTTACAGGCTGAAGTGGTGGCTGAAATGTGTGTGTCTCGACGCTGAAGCAGGGGCTGACATAGGTGTGTTTGCGGGATGAAGTGGGGGCTGATATGGGTAGTCGTAGAAGATGCTTAAATAGCTTCCCAAACCAGGTGGTTTATTGTTTGCTTTTTTTGTCTTGCAAATTGTGATAGGATGATTTGATATAAGTTGTAAAAGTTTATCTTAAAGTGTTGACATTATCTAAACTTGATTAATTATAAATCTTTAGTTAACTTTGATTCTTTTGATATATTTCTTTAGCAGGTTCATTTACGGAAGACTTTAAGATGACGTTGCTGCCCACCAAGTTGAAATTTGCTGACGACAAGTGATGACTACAACGACAAGAAAGGTAAGACGACAATTGAGGAACTCTTGGAACATTTTATGATAATCTGTAGCCGAGAAGTTCAACCAGAATTGAAGATTGGATTCTTTTTTTGGCATTTACTATTTTACAATACCAGATCGCATTGCCAAGTTTACTCTTGGAAAAACGCAATGATTTATCAGTGAGTACGAGTTGCTAATCACGGGCTGCTAATCACGAATATATTTTATCTTTTTTCTAATTCCAAAAAATGCCAATCTGAGCAACAAATGAGCCACACTCAGATGTTTTTGCTAGCTACGCATCTATTTTTATTGTTATCGAAGGGTAATTTAGACATCTGGCTTGAGTGTGTCACTGAATACCAATGTAGTTGATGATGTGATTGTGGTTTTGAGTAATGTGGAGACTGTTGAAGAAGGGGACGCGATTGTTGCTGAGGAAGGTGGGATACTGGCTTTGGCTGAGGTTATCAAAGATGATGTTGCAGTTGTATGAGGGTGTTAATGGGATGCGACATCGGGTTGTTGGGCGAAGGAGGGATCCCGCTTTTGGTGGCCCTTTCACGGACTGGTACTGCTAGAGTTAGGCATAAGGTGTTCTTATTGCTAGCGCTCCTCGAACGCCTTTAGATATAGAAGGTTCATGCATAAGTCGTCTTTCCTTGAGCATTTTTCGATTGGAAGGTCTGCATATTGTTGGGACTAGGTGGCGAATTGAGTTGCATTTTTTTACATCCGTGATAAACTACTCAAGATACACATCCTGGTCTTATGTATAGTGGTCGATCGCAGAGGCTCTGCTATGCGCCAAGTATATATCGAAAAGCTTAGACGGCCCAAAGGAGCTGTAATTATAAGTATCAGGTAATTTCTTTGCATTTTCTTAGAAATTTTGCTTCCATTCAAGTTACTAAGTTAGTATTGCATGAAAGTTACCATTTCACATATTATAAAGAACATTTAGCCTGATGCGCTATCATATCACTATAGGGCCTGCAATTTCAGCACCCATTCATAACATGCTGAAACCTTTTTTCTTTACACTTTACAGTACCATAATGGTGATGCTTCATTAGGCGGAAGGTTCGTTCATCGAAGTGAATGAAGAGATAATTATGGCGTATCTCCTTTATTTAACAAATTCACAGAAGTCAAAGTGAGTCGCTCACAAGGGATCCTTCTTGACGAGGGATATGATAGAGAAGGTTCATTCAAGGAATTACAGAACTACTATAACTGTATTTGCAGAAAGAATGCCAATTGTGAGCAACACAATTTTTCTTCGCTCTTATATATTATGTTCTATGTAAGATTTATTTTGACTATATGATGTGGTTTTCTTGATTAAAAACAATTGAATATCGCGTCAAATGATGATGTGAAAATCTATTTTCAGGTGGCAATTTTTTGTTTTTGACGGTGAATCAAATTCTGTATAGAGTTAGAGCCACTAACATTGCACATTAACATTTCTCCAGACACTTCTCTGAAACTGAGTTAGTAATGAGTCTGAATCTGTTTATATTATGAACTATGAGTTGTAATACTGCGTTAATATTAGCTAAAATCCATGTGAGGTTTAATGCGAAGTATTCAGTCATAGTTAGTAACCTGCTTTTATAAAGGTAGGTTTGAGTTGGTGCCAAACACCCCCTATTGCAGCATTAGAATACTATATTATGAAAACTTTTTACATGTAGCTTACACATCATAAATGGGGTACTTTTATGTATACGTATATATAAAATGAACTGGTAAAAAAGATAGATATCTGATTACACGTCAATAAAAAGATGGAAGTTTATGGAAATCATTTTACAAGAAACATATGGCGGTCAATAAGTTGTGACAGATGTGGTGTCATTAGATGGCAAAATATGTTGTAATGGCTTTCAAACTGAATATTTTATTTTTTTAAGAAAATGCATTTTTAGATTTGACAAGTTATCTTTTTTTGTTAAAATGCAGATAGATAAAACACAATCACGTGTTGTGGATCTTATTGTGTCAACTCTTCGCTTATCGAATCTTGATATTGTTGCTTCGTATGTTTTTAGAGGAGGTAATAATGCCCCGATGCCTGCTGCTAAAAGTGATGGAAATGATGTCCCTTGGTCCAGCAATATCGGATTCACAAGTAAGTGAATAAATCATTGGTATTATTTAGGTGTCAAATTGGGCAGCTTGGGTGACAGGTTAAAAGAGTAGTTTTTGTACATATCAGGTTGGGTTGACTAGACACACCTTTTCTCTAAATGGATAATGTATACTTATCTCAGTAATCAGTTTAGCACATTTAGACACCCATGCTTTCACCTTTAGATGTATGTCATGCTTTTAAAGTTGACATTTCTTATCCATTCATAATAATAGGGATGATATGGGTAATATTTTCTTAATGCTTCTAATTGGGTTAAAAAGGGGTTAAAAGTCTTTTGACTATACTCAAAATCCACAAAATTTTCTGAAATCGTTATATTAAGATTCGTTGTCCTACCAGCTCATTATATACCTGTGTTGTCCATGCTGCTGCATATTATCTTAGGCATTGCATTCTGTCCAAGTTTGTTGATTACCTCTTTTGTTAAAAATGTTTTCTGAGCATAAATACGTTGCATGGTTTCAATCAAGTAATGCCCGTGAAGTAACACTTTATGAAGAAACTTTTGAGAAACGTATTATATTCTTGCTGAAAAACACCCACCCCTGTGTTAAATTGAAACAGTTTAAATAGGTCGGATAAATTATGTAACATGTCATATGCCAAACACTCCTACTACAACAAACTTATAATACATAAGTTGCTTATAATTTTACATATCTAAAGGCATAATCTACATTATAGGACATTTATAAAAATTGAAAAATCATTTAGTATCATGTTAAAAACTGTTTTATATTTCAGTAGCATATTCTTTTTATCAAACATTTATAAATCAATTTATTTCATAGTAAGATCAACAAGAACGATTTAATGTAGTTGTAATTTTTTACTTAAAAATGAGACGTTTCTTATCTTTTGCAGGTTCGTTTCTTCATTTTTTGTGCTGCACCGTCACAAGACTTTGCAAGGGAATCCTATAGGTGAAGGTAATTTTGTATTGCGGGTTGTATCAACAGAATTTCTAATTAACATTAAGAGAGATGGATATTGAGAATTTGGAGAAGCTGTTGGCTGAAGAAGAGTGCGAAGAGTGCATTTCAGGAGCTCGAATTTACTGAAGAACTTATTGTTTTACTTTTAGGGGGGAAGTGAAAGTTTGTGTTTCATATATGTTCAGCCCACATTAAGAAGTTCAGAATTTCCCTTTCTGATAAAGATGTTACAATTATTTTTTTGGTTTTTAAGTTTAAGCTATTTGAGTTATTTGAGGCTTCTTTTTAAAGTCATGAAACGTTTGATATAAGCAAATTATATATCTTTAACAGAGTTTGAAATAGTTGATGCTCTTATTATAAGCACACAACGTGCCAACTTGGAGTTGTTAATCGCAATTGTGGATTAAAAAAGGCTTTAGGCGTTTCTCTTTTTCTGATTTTATGTTTATTTTTTTTTGCAGGCAAGCAAACTTGGTGGTATCGAGTAGAAAGTGACCTGTTGAGAAGAGCGGATGCAGAGGTGTACAGGTAGAGATATGATCACTGCTGAACACTTAATTCACAACAAGCGTCCATGTTTACATGTTCATTGTGGGCTGCATACTACTACTTTGTTACAGACACATATTTTGGCTTTTGTTATACTCTTTATCTGATGCACATGTTTACCAAATGTGCAACTCTGTCTAACATGAATGACAATCAAACCCGCGCTCCGTAGCGAAGCGCGGGTTAAAAACCTTGTTGAAATCAAACTGGACATGTATATGTATGTAACCAATCTTAATTTTTGTCGTGTTCAAATATAATAAAAAGGACCGAAATATATATAAGAAAATAAACTCTTCAAATATAATGAAAAGAAATGGGGAAAATAAGAATCGTCCATAAGGATGGCAGTTTCTATTTTGGTCGTAAAATCTCTTGTCCCTATTGATTGTATGCATAGCCATCAAGATGTTCACACATATGAAAATTATGTCTTTGCTCACTTTATAAAGTCTAAGGGTGCGCTTGGTTCAAATAAAGGAATAGGAAAAGGAAAAACAAATGATAGTAATTAAATTATTTCATTACATTAATGTTGCTTGTTAAAATATTATAAGAATGAAAATTAAATATTTTTTTAAACCTTTTTCTAGATAAAAATTAAAAAACAAATAATATTAAACAAAATAAAGACGGTTAACATGAAGCATCATGAATTAAGATTGTATCAGCCATCACGAATAGAGGTGTTCCATTGGTCAAAACTCAAAATATAAGGGGGATTGATGCAACAGAATAAAGGTATAACCTTTCTTTGACAATTATTTCGTATATCTACTTTTCGAAATTTGAAGGGGCTATGCACTTATTTAGTACAATATGTGTATAGCTTGGTAATTAGGTTTAAATCAATTTATAGTTTTCTAATTAATTATTCATATTGCGTTTTTTGATTTTGTTTTGGTTATTTAATAAAAGAGTTGCATCTGGTACAGATGAGTAGGTTGTGGTGTAATTGAAGGTGCAAAGATGATGTAACTCAAAGTTATTTAATAGTGAATGGTGTTGTTTAAATTGACACAATAGAAGAAGCTGCAAATGATAAAACAAATGATAGTTTTAATGAAACTCCCTTGACACCTTTTGTAGGGGTTTCTTTATTTTGTTGAAGATTTTAAGTTTTTGTAGAGACCTACACATATATGGCATTAGATCATTAGTTTTTGAGTTATTTGTTACAACATAGCAGGAGGAGCATGAGGCGGGGGGAAGCAAGTCATCCACATTGGAGTTATTGTAGGATATTTGATTGGTGGTTGTGTGCTTCTGACTCTATTAGTTGAAACATGTAGCATTATGGGATACAACCAATGGAACTTGTGTCGTCCCTCAGCTGAAAGGAGTAAAGGTATTCTCTTATTTGTAGTCGGATACAATATTGATTTGGTGAATAATTGTTCCTTTAACCAAATATACCTTCTGGACCCATATGCATATGTGGTCTTTAACTTTAAAGGATCTTACGAAACAAATTATAACATATTGACTTCACAATCGAAACTGCAAATGCCTTTAGTTTAAGGGGTGGCGGTGGGACACATTCCTTGGCCGCACATGTTGGTATTGTAAGTGTGCAGGAAAATGCTTCCAATATGGTATGGAGTTTTACTTTCAACACTCTCTACCGTTTAACACACTTTGTTGAATCTTTGGTAAAGCTTTTCTTTCTAAAAGATATAATTAGTTTCAATGTCAATGTCGTCTATAAAATCATAGATGGTAATACCAGATATGATAAATCATTTGCTAATAAGCTTTTTCAAATCTAAATAAGCCCTTAAGCTGGAAAAGTAAGCTAATTCAAACACCTCAAAAAGTATCATTCTTTATTTTTATCATATAATTTTGATTTTTGTTTTTCGTTTCTAGAATTGAGAGGGGGGGCTTAAATCCATTGATTTGGATGAACTTTGTAGGGAGTTGCAAACTGCTTTAGGCACTACAAAATGCGAGGTTAGTTCGAGTTTTTTTACGTAGTAATTAAAAACGCCAAAAAAAGTAGAAAGTAATGTGCTTTCATTTGTCTCCTAATCTTTTTTTTAAAGGCAAATTTTATTAACTAGCAAGATGCTAGACAAAAAATATTACAAAGAAATTAAATGGGGGTTTTTTAACCAAGTCTCCCAAGAGAAAACCCTATTACATCTACTAGAACATCAATTGAAAGAGAATGACACAATATCATCAAAAATCACCGAGCGTCTTGGAGGCGTCTCATCAAAAATAGTGTGATTCCGCAACACCCAAATAGACCACCAAGCAACACAAAAAACTCCTTCCAACATAGACTTAACTTTGGTCGGGAGGCGGATAGACGAAAACCAAGAATGCCAATCCGAAAAAGACGACAAATCCTGCCAATCCAAATCCTACCATCGGCAAATCTTACGCAAGACAATCTGTGCCAAATCACATCGAAACAAAACGTGTTGAATATCCTCCTTAGAAGTTTGACACAAAGGGCAATTAGCAGAATCCAAGTGGACACCCCGACGAATGAGATTAGATACTCTGGGCAATTATCATTTGTCTCCTAATCTGCTGCATTAACTACGATACTCTGTAATTTTACTAAAAGTAGTTTGAACGTGCCATTTCGCCTCTTAAGGGACAAAAGCTTACAACTACATTCACAAATACGGCCATAAATCAAAATTGATGGTTGCATCAGTCCGAAACAAGCATGATGTATTCAATGTTTTAGAGTATATTCTATTTGTAACTCTTGATAATATTTATCTTTAGTTTAGTACATTCTGGCCCAATCTGATCTTGTTAGCCTTAATTTTATATAAGTCGAACAAGAATGTTATCGGTCTTATTAGTCATAATTAGTCTTGTTAAGTAATAGGCTAGTCGGGATAAATGGGCTTGGATTGTAATCTAATATTGTCCATGTTTCGGGCTCAAAGCCCAAGAAAAGCCAAGCCCGGCCCAAGTTAGAAAGCCCACATGCCACTCATGGCTCAAGGGTATAAATAGAACCCTCTCCACATATGGAGAGGGTGTTGGTTACCATTTGCATAGATTGTGTGTGTGTGTAATCTTCCATCTTTAGTTTTCTCTCTAATAAATCTTCCAACTTTTCTCTTATCTCTTTTCTACTATTTTGCTTATTGGTATAGCTTATTGTTGTGAAATGGATTAAGCTTTTGGGATAACATTTGGTATCAACACAACCCAAAGAATAACTCAAATAGTAATATATATGACATGTTTTATATCCAAAAGGCGACAATCTAAAATAAAATGGTTTAATTATATAATACTTCCCAAGTATTATATAAGGAAGGTGATAAAAATAAATAAAACTAAATAATTCGACACGTTCCCGGATATCCCCAAATGATTTAATAGAAAGTTTCTTTATAAAAATGAACACACGTTTTAAATATGCAAATTATGTTAAACGACGTTTTTAAAACTCTTACAACAGTTATGATGTTAGTTTCTAGTTGATAATTATAAAATATAAGATTATTTTATAATTTAATATATTGTTTCCTCGACGGGTTGCTAGAATATTTATCCCATTTGTAAAAGTATAGTTTCCGTTTGTTTATCCGGTTATTGATATATTACGAATTAAAAATCTTGAAATTATATAACTTAACCCTTTTTCAATTAATCCATGTTGAAATTTACTCGTGTGTTCAATATATATGATTAGGCAAGATTAATTAATACATGACACATTTATTTAACCAATGACCACCATTTAATCCGGTTTAATATTTATGAAAACTTATGATGTATTTATTATCCGATTTATATAAATCAAGACACACCCTTAAAGGTTGTTTTCGCTCACCCAAACGCCCCTTGTGGGCTGTCACCTCACCTGGTGCCAAAACCCACACACCAAACACACCCTTAGTTGTTCGAAGCCAATCCAAACACCCCTTATGCTTTTCAATCCCAACTAAAACGCCTCTTTTTGCTGAGGATAATGACCAAAGCTCCGTTGGTGCCTCGGACATAACCAAACGTGGCCTAGCTGCTATTACTAAAAACCAAACGGACCCTTATCGGTTTTCCATTAAACCAAACGCCCTCTCGGGCTGTTATACACGAAACAAGCACCACCTACGTGGTGGTTTTTACCACAATAACAGACACGCCCTTCGTGGCTGTTTTACACCCAAAACAAACGCATCTGTTGGTGCTGAAACCTAAACCGAACGCAACCCTAATCTATTCACCAGATCCAAACGTACTCTTTGTGCCCATAATAATAAACACACGCACCCCGGTGGCGGCTGCCATAAACCCAACGCACTCGTCTGCTGCTTCAATAAATCCAACGCACCCTTTGGTGCTATGTTCAACCAAACACGCCTTTGGGGGTACCATACAACCCAACGCACCTGGTTGGTGTTGAGACAACCTAAACGCACCCTCTTGGGTGACTGACCAGCAAGCCAAACGCACCCATGGTGGGTCGTGGCTACGGTGATGATGTCGATGGTGACGTGGTTGAGATGACCACGATGGTGGTGATGCTGTCGAGGTGATGACGGCTGTGGAGTTGTGGTCACGGTGATGGGTGGGTCGTGGAAATGGCGTCGGTGGCTGGTGGGGATTAAGGTGATGTGTCGACTATGGTGATGATGTGGTGTTGATGGCAATGACGAGGTGAAGGTGATGGTGTAGGGATGATGGCAGCCATGATGGTCACGTGATGATGATGATGTTGATGCCGTGGGTATGGTGGTGGTTCGCCGGAGGTGGCCGAAAACCTGCCAGATCTTGAGAGGAGAGGAGGGGGGCTGTGAGTTTAGGGTTATGTATATAATGAGATACCCTAATAGGGTTGGGTATATATACCCAAAACTAAAAAAAATGTGACAAGTGACCATTAGTTGAGGGGGTTTTCATGTAATTATAATTAGAGGGACTATAAGTGTAATTTTCGTTAAATAACGGTTCAAGACTCGTTTAAGCTAGTTAACGATTTATGCAAGGCAAGAAAATTATGCCATTGCGTTAATAAGAATTTTTCCACGAAAAGTGATTATTTATACGACTATTATTTTATAAATAATTTTATAAAATATATTTAAATGATTATTATTTTATTTCGCGTTTTTAACAAACGTATTTGAAATAAAATGTTAAATACTTTATTAAATCTTTTTATTTTATAAATTGTGATAATTAAATATAAATTTAATTATTTCGGGTCGGTGTACGTTGTTCTCGTTTCTAAAATTTTGCGAGGGTATTTCGGTCATTTTCTGCTTGTTTTCGGGTCTCGGTCAAAACTAAAAAGTTGTCAGGAATGTCGTTTTACATCAAATTGCTTTAGAGTTCGAATAACGAAAACGTGATTTAGCTGCTCGTTTTTGATAAATCAACTTAGGAATAACATATATCTCTTTTAAATATGTTCCGAAAAATTACCGGTTACGCGGTAATCGCTTTTTACGAGACAATAAAAGACCAAAAGTCAAAAAGTCAAGTCGGATCCTAAAAGTCAAAGGATATAATCGTCATTCGAATTTTCAAAAATTCTCGGATGTTACAGTACCTACCCCTTAAAGAAATCTCGTCCCGAGATTAAATTTGTGTTATCCGATTGTGTGACCAAAGAAAGACTTAAGGATAAACTCGTTCTAAACAAGACGCTGATAACTTTATTCAGCAAAAATTCGGTGTTTCTACACTTCTCAATCTACCAAAAATTTTGGCTAGGTTTGTCCAGGATATTTAATCCATCAAAATGGGTATCTCAAAATATATCATTACAGATCTTATGACTGGTATAACCGCGTTATAGGGAAAATCTCATTATAGTGAAAACCTCAAGATAGAAGTGTAGTTGAGTGAAGTTGTGTTTGTATAAGTTTCTAAATGTCCGAGGACGGAGTCTCGTTTCTACTATCTGTAAGGTTCGATGATTCACATCAACGTGGCTTATGGATGTAAGTACTCAACTTACTTGGCAGTACTAATTAGTATCATGACTTAAATTGGTGTACTATTTGTCTGCAATGAGTAATTCAACTGAATACTATATCGACATATGCTTATCTTGTTTAAGGTGGGTTTCATCACTTAGTTGATAAAGTTTGTACAATCTGGGACCACTCCAGGACCCAACAACAGCAACCATAACGACAATAACCGTAACAGACGGTGATGGAATGCAGAGGGTGAGGACCCTCCGAGAAACAATATCCCCAGAATAAAGTTCAATAAATGAGAGGAGCTCGCGAGAGAGCTTATGCGATAGACGGCGGATTATGGTACTCAGTCGTTAGTTCGATGAATCAGCTCCATTAGCTCAAGTGTGTAACAAGTCTGTTAGTTCCACGAACAGTTCATGATTGCGAGGATTGGCAACGGCAAGAGTAATAATTCAAAAATGAGATAAGGTGGTCCCAAGCGAGGTCTTAAGATTCTGCTGAGTGGTAAGGCACGATTGTGCTTCTAAACCCTTCTAACGAATTCCGGTGATTATCGGGTTCAAGTTCATACTCGTCTCATATCGGATACCATTAAGCCCACTCATTTATAATTTATTATTTGCATAAAGAAGCGTCCCAATTTATGTAAATAATAAATTTACAAACTTATGGTTCGGTGATTTATAATTTATTTATTTAAATGAAGAGGCGTCCCAATCCTTTTAAATAAACAGATTATAAGTCATCCTACTTAATAATTTCCGATGCAATACGCGTACCCACATAACTTTTAAGGTGATGGATGATCATGGAAAATGGCATGTGCTCTTATGTGTATGAGGAGTGTTCCAACTCGTCTTTGGAGACAGGGAGTAAAAATACCCAAAATATCGATAGTTTCAAGATAGGGTAATGGTATCGTTAGAGTAAATACGATGAAGGTCCTTATAAACAAGTTAACATAGCAATTATCGTATCCTAAATCTCCTTTTACAAGTCCCGCCATACAAGACTTGTACATACTTAGATTCAACATAAATCAATGCTAAACAAAAAGAACTGTGACGGGATTTGTTTACATAGCAAAGTCATCATATCAAATATTTATATTACAAGTCCCGGCCCATACAGACTTGTTTATTAGATACATACATAATTCCATGTAAACAAAAATTCTATTAATGGTTTCGTGTTAATACAATATTATATAAAGCTAGTAGAAAATATTATTCTTAGTGACCATTGTTTAACTTACAAATGTTAGACGATCGGAGACCATTGTGCAAACTTCACAATGTATAAGATGTAAAATGAGCCATTGTGCAACTCACAATGTCTGACGAGTAGAATGAGACCATTGTGCAACCCACAATGTCTAAAAAAATATTCTGGTATTTATATAAATAAGCGTACGATATACGCGAAGGGAATGCAAGCATATATATATTAAATTTATATGTATGTCACGTGCACTTAATGCCGCTCGTAATGTATGCACATAAGCAAAGTACGTGTATGCACTTTGAAATGTTTGATGTGATGCAATGTTTGCGAAAACGGTTATAGTCTAGGGTAAATATGCAACGTAGTTCTCTATAACCTTGGCTTGATACCAATCTGTAACACCCCAAAAATGTTGTGCAGCGGAAAATATGTCCGAGGGCGTTACTTCATAATACAATAGCACAAGATACAAGAGAACGACCTCTAAATGTGTCGTTTGAAAAGTAATCTCGTTGATTTCTTTGAAATTGATTACATTATGTCCATAATTGCATCACATGAAAAGCTTGAAAAATAACCAACGAGATTTGATATTTTGTATGTAAGTAGAATCCATAAAATGAAAATCTTGTCAATATTAGACTCTTGCACATCAAGAAAGCAAAAAGCATCTAATTTCATTGAGAAAAACATGATTAAAAGTGTCAACTTTAAAGTTGGTGAGTTCATAGAGTTTTGTAAGTATAAATGTAATTGTTGGAATCCAAAGATTTATAAAGTATGTATGATTATTTCATCTTATAATAATCACCAAAATGTAAGATAATGTAGAACCAAAAGAGTCTAGTGTTTATTGCTTCGCCGCAATATAATGAAAAGTGTTCAGAAAATTTATTATGTTCAATAAGTAGTCTGGAGTGTGAGATCGGTTGATTTTCCAAAATGATATGGGTACTATAACAGATAATAGTACCACATAAATAATATCTACTGTTGCGCTAAGCTCATGACACTGAAGCTCGACATCTATGTATGCAATTTAATGCAAATAAAGGCCCATGAGCCTGTTCAAACCCGCAACATCCAAATTGTTCCGACATGTATGCATTCGTGTTTCAGTACGGTCGAAACTAGTGAGAGCTACTCACCCGAATAGGGATGTCAATCCCAAATAGATCTATTTATACATTCGCGCTTCCTTAACCGGTCCTCCGGTCAAGAATTTAACAGTTCATGATAATGGGCAATGGTGGGTTATGTTACTTAGGCACATGTAAACAGGAGATGGTAACCGAAAACACTTGTGTCCAATAAAAATTAACTATTGTATTCGTAAATAGCTTTGAGTACTTAAATCCATAAGTAGAAAAGAGTGTGATATAAATCAAGTAATTGAGTTTGTAATGAGTATGTAAACAATTTCGTAAACGTGTATGCAAATGAGTATGTGACAAAGTATGAAACCAAGTTTGTAATCAACCATGTAATTGTGTTTGTAATGAATTGCAAAATCAAGTATGTAAACCAAGTGTGTAGAATAGTATGTAAAAGATATTGTAAACGAACATGTAAATAAGGTGTATTGAGCATGTATTCTCCCCCGAGATTTGTAAAGTAAATGTAAAACAAGTGAAAGAGGGGCTATAAACTCACATCGATGTTGTAGAATGATTGGCGGGAATGCGCATATTAAGCGCCAGACAAAACGAAGACTGGAACGGCTCGACCAAGAAGATGTAGCTTATCCTAACGGTTATGATCCACTAGCCTAGGGTAATGTATTTGGATTTCCCCATGAATGAGTACATCAACGCGACGCGTTGATAAAAGATTTAGATTTAAAGTTGTAATAGTTTGGTGGTTGGTTAAATAATTAATTCAAAGGTAAACGTAAGGTGTGTAATATATTCCGTATATATTACCTATTGAAAAATGACCTATATAGCTCACACTGTGAATTATATGACAAGATACACAACCCAAAGAATAACTCGAATAGTATATAATATATGACATGTTTTATATCCAAAAGGTGACAATTTAAAATAAAATGGTTTAATTATATAATACTTCCCAAGTATTATATAAGGAAGGTGATAAAAATAAATAAAACTAAATAATTCGACACGTTCCCGGATATCCCCAAATGATTTAATAGAAAGTTTCTTTATAAAAATGAACACACGTTTTAAATCTGCAAATTATGTTAAACGACGTTTTTAAAACTCTTACAACAGTTATGATGTTATTTTCTAGTTGATAATTATAAAATATAAGATTATTTTATAATTTAATATATTGTTTCCTCGACGGGTTGCTAGAATATTTATCCCATTTGTAAAAGTATAGTTTCCGTTTGTTTATCCGGTTATTGATATATTACGAATTAAAAATCTTGAAATTATATAACTTAACCCTTTTTCAATTAATCCATGTTGAAATTTACTCGTGTGTTCAATATATATGATTAGCAGTTAATTAGTACATGACACATTTATTTAACCAATGACCACCATTTAATCCAGTTTAATATTTATGAAAACTTATGATGTATTTATTATCCGATTTATATAAATCAAGACACACCCTTAAAGGTTGTTTCCGCTCACCCAAACGCCCCTTGTGGGCTGTCCTTAATGCCAAACGCACCCTAACCGGTGCCAAACCCACAAACAAACACCCCCTTGGTTGTTTCGCAGCCAATCCAAACACCCCTTATGCCTTTCAATCCCAACTAAACGCCCCTTTGTGGCTGAGATAATGAACCAAACGCACCCGTTGGTGCCTCGGACACAACCAAACGTGGCCTAGCTGCTATTATTAAAAACCAAACGGACCCTTGTCGGTTTTCCCTTAAACCAAACGCCCTCTCGGGCTGTTGTACGCGAAACAAACACCACCTACGTGGTGGTTTTTACCACAGTAACAGACACGCCCTTCGTGGCTGTTTTACACCCAAAACAAACGCACCTGTTGGTGCTGAAACTTAAACCGAACGCAGCCCTATGGCTGACCCGAACCTAACCCGAACGCACCCTAATCTGTTCACCAGATCCAAACGCACTCTTTGTGCCCATAACAATAAACACACGCACCCCGGTGGCGGCTGCCATAAACCCAACGCACTCGTCTGCTGCTTCAATAAATCCAACGCACCCTTTGGTGCTATGTTCAACCAAACACGCCTTTGGTGGTACCATACAACCCAACGCACCTGGTTGGTGTTGAGACAACCTAAACGCACCTCTTGGGTGACTAACCAGCGAGTCAAACGCACCCATGGTGGGTCGTGGGGGGGGGACTTGCGGTGATGATGTTCTTTTTTCGGTCGGGGGGGATGGTGGGGATGTGTTGAGATACCCCGCATGGTCGGTGATGCTGTCGAGGTGATGACGGCTGTGGAGTTGTGGTCGCGGTGATGGGTGGGTCGTGGAAATGGCATCGATGGCTGGTGGGGATTAAGGTGATGTGTCGACTGTGGTGATGATGTGGTGATGATGGCAATGACGAGGTAAAGGTGATGGTGTAGGGATGATGGCAGCCATGATGGTCACGTGATGATGATGATGTTGATGCCGTGGGTATGGTGGTGGTTCGACGAAGGTGGCCGAAAACCTGTCGAATCTTGAGAGGAGAGGAGGGGGGCTGTGAGTTTAGGGTTATGTATATAATGAGATACCCTAATTAGGGTTGGGTATATATACCCAAAACTTAAAAAAATGTGACAAGTGACCATTAGTTGAGGGGGTTTTCATGTAATTATAATTAGAAGGACTATAAGTGTAATTTTCGTTAAATAACGGTTCGAGACTTGTTTAAGCTAGTTAACGATTTATGCAAGGCAAGAAAATTACGCCATTGCGTTAATAAGAATTTTTCCACGAAAAGTGATTATTCATACGACTATTATTTTATAAATAATTTTATAAAACATATTTAAATGATTATTATTTTATTTCACGTTTTTAACAAACGTATTTGAAATAAAATGTTAAATACTTTATTAAATCTTTTTATTTTATAAATTGTGATAATTAAATATAAATTTAATTATTTCGGGTCGGTGTACGTTGTTCTCGTTTCTAAAATTTTGCGAGGGTATTTCGGTCATTTTCTGCTTGTTTTCGGGTCGCCCTTTTCCTCCTCCCTTATCCCCCCCCCTCCCCTTTTCTTTTCCCCCCCCCCCCCCTTTTCCCCTTCCCCTTTTAGGTCAAAAACTAAAAAGTTGTTAGGAATGTTGTTTTACATCAAATTGTTTTTAGAGTTCGAATAACGAAAACGTGATTTAGCTTCTCGTTTTTGAAAAATAAACTTAGGAATAACATATATCTCTTTTAAATATGTTCCGAAAAATTGCCGGTTACGCGGTAATCGCTTTTTTTTTACGAGACAATAAAAGACCAAAAGTCAAAAAGTCAAGTCGGATCCTAAAAGTCAAAGGATATAATCGTCATTCGAATTTTCGAAAATTCTCGGATGTTACAACGATCCAATCCTCAGGTATAATGTCAGCAAACCACTACCACTGGGTGGTCCACAGGGTCAGGTCACAATTCAATCTGACTTCTTCTTCAACAAAGATTTGGAGTATCTCAGATATGGTAGCAAGGGTAGCAGACCTGCGTTGTCCATCTCGAAAATGAAAGCAGCCTATTATCCTGATGTTGGCTTAGAGCAAATGGTACCCGATCAGATGTGGATTGAAGAAGAATGCAAGTATGACATTGCTGCTATGTACGGTATCTCTCACTGGTGGTTCCAAAGACAACGATTCTACATTGACAGACACACATCTGAAGGTGATCGCAGAGCTGTTCGGACTCACATGCGAATCTTAAGTGTTGTCCGAATTGAAGTCTTCTCCTTATATGGGTATGATTACATGAAGAAGATTGTCCTTCGTAGAGCTGATCTACAGGAATATATCATTGCAGAAAGAGACTTCAAATATTTATACCCGAGTGACTTTGAAGATTTGTACTTATTGAACCTTCAAGGTCACCTGAACCACCTACCACCCACAGATAAGAAGATTCTCACTACTGCAGTCAACCTATGGACCAGAAACTTGGTTATCAGACAACGAGTAGAAGACTTCCAACTGGGGATTGAGAGCTACCAGACTCAGCTAAACCTCACCAAACCTCGATGGGATGCAACTGGTTTTGAGTTCAAGCACGACTTCACCATAATTGACTCTCCAAGAGCCGTCACATTTAGGGATAAATATGGGGTTCAGATGATCATGCGCTTCAATGAGATCCACAAGTTCAGCGATGGCACTCTACAACAGATTGATGAGGCATTGGACTACCGGGTCAAGGAATTCAAGGTCAACCGAATGAATCTGGGTTTGGACATACGGTTTTGAACAAGGAAAGATGTCGAAAGAAGCAAGGAGTTCATGTTTGCCATTCAGAAATGGCTTAAGACAAGAGGAATCTTTCGTACCTGGAAAAAGGCTTTGTTGGTGGAAGAGTTCAAGAGAGGGAGACTACCATTCTTTCTGCAGAGAACCAAATGAAGACATCATCTCTGCAATTAAGGTCATCTTCTTGTGGGGTATCCTTATATATGTGGTTGAAATATGTACATTATACAGTAGTGATTAAGATGTGTTTTGTGTCAGTATATTCGGTCTTTTCTGAGTTTGTGTCAAATTTTGTAACCATTAGAACAAACTCATAATAACTGACACGAACTAGGTCCCTCAATAATTGAGGGGGAGCATGAATATGTTCCATTATCGGCTTGTATAAATCAGACACATTTTCTCCCAAATTTTTCTAACATATTTAAATCAATTGAGATCCTAAATCTCAAAGGGTTTGAAATTTTTGATCGGGGGAGAGAATGTGATTTTAATATGAAAATCTGATAAAAATGTGATCTTTTAGACTCAAGTGTAGGCTCTCCCATATGTGCTAAACTCTTTCGAATATCGATGCACATATTAAGGGGGAGTGAATGGTGTATGATGGCAATTATGGAAATACCAAAGACCAACCCTGTAATTATTATATTGGAGTTATAAGGATGGTAAGGTTAGGTAATCGTTCCCACGATCCTGCCAGAGCTGGAGGGATCTACCCAGGGACAATTCACTAGTTAGTGTAGAAGTCCTTAGGTATGATTAAAAAGGAGTAATGTGAGAATAAGGGAATAGTGCGGACTGAGATGGAGCTAGTACTAGAACATACCCAACAAGGTTCTAGTAATGAAGTCTCGGTAAGCACTGAAGGGGTTGAAGAATGAAAAAGAAATGTTAAGATAAAGGGTGAAAAGAAAGCAGCCCTCCTTAAACATTAGGCAGAAACCGGGTCAATACATATGATGTCAGAACCACATGGTTAATTGCTGGCATTGAAGACAAGTATCATGGACCCAGTGATACGTTGCACAACCCTCCCTAGCCACTCAAGATCTCTCAAAGGATTCTTGTTTCATTTCTCACGGAGATCAATACATTTTTATCGTCTCTCTCACTCCGAGTTAGACGATATTGAAAAGGTGGCAGTCTGCTCTAGCCTCTGACTACTAAAAACCAAAAATGCACTATTGAGTCTAGAGCCATGAGATCATCCACATATCTCGCTAGGATACTAATTCAACTTACACTTGTTTTTCACACACTGTAAAAATAAGTAATATCTAAAGAGTCCTACGTATTATCCTCGTGGTATTGGCAGAACATCCGAGTGATACGAAAGTACTCACAATGAAGATGGAAATCCTTCTAGAGCCAACATCAAACAAGCTCTTGGTAGGTGACATGTGAGATCCTCTTAAGGATCAAGCTTGTGATAACTGGAAAGAAACGATGGTGCGATTCCTTATGAATCAAACTTGTTCCAGTATATGAATTGACGAGTAGATTTTGAAAAACCTTTCGATGTGCTCAACAACTGATTTTCGAGCACATTGACTGGGTATATCTTTCAAAACAAAAGTGTTTCTGATGAAATTTGATTTCATATTATAAAACTTTCGATGTGTCACAAAAACTCTTTCCTGAGTGACACGCGACTGATTTTCAAATCAATTTCTCATTTAATCAGTGGGTTTTAATTCACTAGTTCACTCATTCCGTGCTTTGTCTACTTTGAGACGCTCTGGTTTGAGAATGGCTAGCGTAGCTGCGAAACCCTGTCAAGGAGATTATTCAGAATTCTACCTGATCACAGGCAGTATTTATACTGATTAAAGAAGAACTGTGGTTCTTGCAACCTAATTAGCCGAAAGTGAACAAAGACACTTTCGTTTGGTTATTACTAACATATACTTGCAGGAATCCCGACGGTAGCAGCTGCTGGCTAGAGACATGTCAATTCACAACCCCATGCTCACACTTCATATTCGTAATCAAAGATATCTTGATAGCTGAAAGACCTACAACACAGCTTCCGCAACTTTGATGCTTGCTATCATGATCCAGAAAGGTGTGAGCATGCCGGTCTGAAGGTCACAACATCACATGGAGGCAATACTTCACAACAAGGATGATTAAGAGATTTACTGTGGCTGATGATCTCAAAGAAAGCTCAAAGATCATACAAGTCAAAGGAACTATGCTCAAAGATCACTACTTGTCGTACAAAGATAGTACTTGAAGAATCAAAGACTACGAGCCAGAGTCAATGATCAACTCATAGAATGCTAGAATTCAAATTGTAATTTCTGGGGTGACCTCCCTTAGGGGGAGATTGTTAGGTTTAAGAAAAAGACTCGGTTACCCCATATATTTTCATGTTTAGCATAGCTCGTAGTTTTGTTAGTAATAGTATGATTTATAGTGTTGGGTCGGGTCTTTACCCATTGTAAGCCCACATCATAGCCCGTTTCATGGGCATTTTGTAAGACATATTTAAATCCTCTCCACACATGGAGAGGGTGTTGGAAGAAATCATTTGACACACACTCTTTAATGTGTTTTTCCTTATTCTCTCCATCCATCTCTCTCTCTAACTCTCTCTCTCTCTCTAGTTCAAGTTTGTGTGAATTATAGAATCCTACAAAGCTCTTTCATTGGAATGACAAGGGATTCATCAAATAAGCATTTCTTTAGATTAGAAACATAGAAAGTATTGTGGATATTACTGAGCTCTTCAGGAAGCTCAAGTTTATATGCCACTGGGCTAATCCGTTCAAGGATTTTGAAAGGTCCAATGTACTGAGGGTTAAGCTTTCCTCGTTTTCCGAATCGGATGACACCTTTACGAGGTGACACTTTTAACATAACACGATCTCCAACTTGAAATTCTAAAGGCTTTCATCTTATATTGGCATAACTTCTCTGTCGGTCTCTTGCAGCTTGCAAGCGTTGTCGAATTTGTACTATCTTTTCAGTGGTTTCATGGATTATTTCTGGTCCCTAAAGTTGAACATCTCCAACTTTGGCCCAGCAAACTGGTGATCTGCACTTTCGACCATAAAGTGCCTCAAATGGTGCTGCCTTAATACTGGCATGGTAACTGTTATTTTAAAAAAAATCTATTAAAGGTAAGTGTTTTTCCCATCCATTTCTAAAATTTATAACACAGGCTCAAAGCATGTCTTCAAGTGTTTGGCTGGTCCTTTCATTTTGCCATCAGTTTCAAGATGATATGCCGTACTCATGTCTAATTGAGTACCCAAAGCACTTTGTAATGATTTCCAAAATCTGGACGTGAAATGACTATCACAATCCAAGATGATAGATATTGGCACTCCATGCCGGGAGAATATTTCCTTTATGTATAACCTTGTAAGGGTTTCCATATTATCTGTCTCTCGGGTAGGGATGAAATGTGCGGATTTAGTGAGGCGATCGACAATGACCTAGATTGTGTCATGTCCATTAGAGGTTTTGGGTAGTTTTGTGATGAAATCCATTGTTATTTTCTTCCACTTCCACATAGGAATCTCTGGTTGTACCAGTAAGCCGGATGGCTTCTAACATTCTGCTTTAACTCTAGATCATGTCAAACATTTTCCAATGTATTCAGCTATGATTGCCTTCATGTTAGGCCACTAATAGAGTTTCTTTAGATCCTGATACATCTTGTCAGAACCTGAGTGAATGGAATACTTCGATTTATAGGACTCATGCATGATCAAGTCTCTCAGATTACCAAAGAGTGGTAACCAACTTTGATTCTTGATACATCGGGTTCCATCAGGACGTATTTCAAATGATTTGTCCATTTCTCATAAGTTTTCAACGTTGATGTTTTCTTCTTTGAGTGCTTCAGTTTGGGCTTTGAGAATTTGTGAGGGTAAGTTTGGATGAATGGTCATAACTAATGATCTAACTCGGAGTGGTTTGATTCGTTCCTTCTGGCTTAAGGCATCTACGACAACATTTGCCTTTCCAGGATGGTAGCGAATTTCACAATCGTAATCTGCAAGCAATTCAAGCCGACGGCGTTGTCTCATGTTTAACTCTTTCTTATCAAGGATATGCTGAAGACTTTTATGATCAGTGAACACAGTACATTTGGTGCCATACAAATAGTGTCTCTAAATTTTAAGAGTGAACACTACTGCTCCTAATTCGAGATCATGAGTGGTATAGTTTTCTTTATTAGGCTTAAGTTGTCGGGATGCATATGCAATAACCTTCTCTCTTTGCATTAACACCGCTCCCAGACCTTGATGGGATGCATCACAGTAAACAACAAAATCATCATTTCCTTCTGGTAATGCTAAGATTGGAGCTTCACATAGCTTCTGTTTTAGCAGTTGGAAGGCTGACTCTTGGTTTTCTCCCCAGATATACTTCTTGTTTTTCTGGGTTAATTCAGTCAAAGACTTTGCAATCTTCGAGAAATCTTTGATAAATCTCCGATAATAGCCGGCAAGTCCTAAGAATTGACGTATTTCTGTGGGTGTAGTAGGAGATGTCCAATTCTTAACTGCTTCAATCTTGGCGGGGTCAACATGAAGTCCTTGACTATCAATTAAGTGTCCAAGAAATTGCACGATACGAATCCAGAAATCACACTTGGAGAACTTGGCATACAACTTCTCTTTCTTGAGTAATTCTAGGATTATTCTCAGATGATTTGCGTGCTCTTCTTTGTTACGAGAGTAGATGAGAATATCATCGATGAACACTATCACAAATTTATCCAAATATGGTTTGCACACACGGTTCATGAGATCCATGAATACAGCAGGTGCGTTAGTTAAACCAAATGGCATCACTTGAAATTCATAATGTTCGTATCTTGTTCTGAAAGCAGTCTTGGGAATATCTTCATCCCTTACTCTCAGTTGATGATAGCCTGATCTTAAGTCAATCTTCGAGTAGACACTCGAACCTTAAAGTTGGTCAAATAAGTCATCAATCCTGGGTAATGGGTAACGATTCTTTACGGTAAGTTTATTCAACTCCCGGTAATCGATACACATTCTGAAAGATCCGTCTTTCTTTTTGACAAATAAGATAGGAGCTCCCCAGGGTGAAGTACTTGGTCGTATAAAACCTCGGTCTGCTAACTCTTGAAGTTGGTTAGATAGTTCTTGCATTTCTGAAGGAGCGAATCTATAAGGTGCTCGGGCTACAGGTTCCGCTCCTGGAATTAGATCGATTTGGAATTCTACTTGGCGAACGGGAGGAAGGCCAGGTAGATCTTCAAGAAAAACTTTTGGGAATTCTCTGACTACTGGGATATCTTTTAGTCTTTTCTTGTCCGACTTCTTCTCCATTACTTGGATTACAAAAACTTGAAAACCTCGGGATATATATCTTTCGGTTTTTATACAGGATATGAGATTTAGTCAGGGTTTTACTTTGATTACCTCGGATGATCAAAGTTTCACCGTTGATTGGGATGTGGATGACTTTCTCATCACATATAATTCTAGCATGATACTTGAATAACCAATCCATACCAATAACGAAGTCGAAACTACCGAGTTTGATTGGCATAAGATCAATTTTGAAAGGTTGGTTTAACAAGGTCAGGGTGCAACCCTGAATAACGGTGTTTGTGCTTACTAGGTTTCCGTCAGCCATTTTGATATTGTAAAAGGTATCTATTGTAATGGGTGGAATATTTAACATAGAGGCAAGAGATATGGATACGAAGCTTTTATCGGCTCCAGAATCAAATAATACTCTAGCTAGATGTTGGCTTAGAAGAAACATACCTGTGACTATGTTCGGGTCTTGGTGAGCATTCCTATCCCTCAGCATGTAGGCTCTTCCCTGGGCATTGTTGTTGGTGATCTTTCGGCACTGATTTGCATAATGCCCTTTCTCTCCACAGGCATGACAAGTAACTGTCACTGGTAGCAGATTACTTCTAGTGGCTGGCCCTTTGTTTCTACAGTTCTTGGTCAGATGGCCCACCTTGTTGCAAGTATTACACTTAACAGTGCAAGGTCCTATGTGATGCAGAGTGCATTTCTTACACAAGGGACGGTTTCCAGTATACCCATTGTTTTTAGTTGGGGTGGTAGCATAAGCCTTAAAGGTTTCCTGTCTTCTATTCTATTGTGGTTGGTGATTATTGTAGCAGTTGTTGGTGTTGGTGTTACGGTAATTGTTGTTATTATCGTTGCGGTAGTTGTTGTTGTTGAAAGTTCTTCTGTCGTCAAACTTTCGTTTGTGATCACTTGATACTTGCACCGGAGTGTGCTTTGTTACCTGATCCATTAGCCTCTGGGCTATGTTAATGGCTTCCTCTAGAGTTTGAGGTTTAGAGGCGGTAACATTCCCTTCAATACTTCGAGGCAATCCCCCGATGAAAACTTCCATCATTTTCTCAGAATCTGGCACCATAGTGGGACACAAGGTTGCCAATTCCTGGAATCTTCTCACATATGTCTTGAGATCATTCCCCTTCACAGTCAGATGGTAAAATTCATCTTCCATCTTCTGGACCTCAGTTCGGGGATAGTACTTCTTTATCAAAAGCTTCTTGAATTCAACCCAGGTAATCTTGTAAGCTTCTTCTATCCCAATAGGTTGGGCAAAAGAATTCCACTAAGATAGAGCTTCTTCAGTTAAAGTACCAGTAGCAAACTTTACCTTGCATTCTTTGGTACAGTTACAGTTTCTATGGGAAAACAGTGATTCAGTTCGCTCAAATCAGCGGATAAGACCAACAGCGCCTTCCGTACCTTTGAAGTTGATAGGTTGCCAGCTCATGAACTCTTTGTAGCTACATTTTCTTGCTACAGGAGCTTCTCTTGGTCTGGTGGTATTATCAGTATTTGCCATGTTAGCGGCTTGTGCTTCCAAAGTTGCGGAAACATTATCAGCAACAAGTTTCCTGATGGCAGCTTGAGTCATGGCTGGTGCTTCAGATGTTGACGTCCTTTTGGGAAGCATTCTATCAACATAAGACAACACGTAATAAGAATGATATCATAATTCTTTCCTTAAAATGCTTAAGGTTCAAAAATAAATATTGTCATAATAGTGATATCATAGATACTTATTTGATATGAATTCTAACAAGTATCTAACTTATTAGTTTATTTTCTGGGGGTCACGGCAAGATTCATAATGATGAAGACAGAGATGTAATATAGGACACAGGATGAATATAAAACGGTATCACCATTATATTATATCATGAACAACTTTCCTTTGTATTATACATAGTCAAAATTTGACAAGTGTTGTTATTTATACCACACATCCCGTGGCTAGGTTCTAACAAAAGCTATAACTAGTATCTAATCTAGTAGTCCGATGGTCCTTCCTGGCTGTTCTTGTGTTCATATATTATATTCAGAAGACTTTCCTTATCTGCTTGGTGACGAGCCTGGATATCTTCGATGATTTGTTCTAGATTAGCAATCCTGAAGCGAGCCAAAGAAATCTTGTTGTTATTTCCTAATTTCTTTCTTTGGAGTTTAGCAATTTGAGCACGAGCCTTTTGGAGTTCAGCTTCCAGATTGTCAAAATCTTGTTGTAAGATTACCCGACCTTTTCCAATACCTTCTATTTTGTCTTCTATGTGCTCAATGCGGTAGAGAGAGAGTTCATCTAGATGATTCAAAATTTCCTCAATTTGCTCCTCGTGACGTTCCAGACTTGTCTTACGAGAGCTTTCTCCTATCTCAAATGCTTGAGGTAGGGCAGAAGTAGATGAGGATGATTGGTCATGGCCTCGTTTCTTAAGTGGCAATAATTCCTCATGAAGAAAGAATTATTGAGGATTAAACATTGGAGATAGCATTGAAGATGGAGGCACAATAGTTGGCGGTGGAATAGGTGATTCTTTAGCATAGTATGCATGCATGGCCTTCATATAGGGGTCATCATGAAAAAGTAAAAGACTTGGTGAAGCTATTGGAACTAAACCAAATAAGTTATTCGAAGAGCTAGAATAAGTATTTCCTGGTGAAGCTGGGACATAGTCCGAGGAAGCCGAGATATAGT
>BQNB010025781.1:4018-59272 GCA_026074375.1 Tanacetum coccineum
CTCCCTAATGCACATTTCTGCAAACCTATTAAACAAATTCTGAAGGGAGAACTAAAATTTTGGCCAACATGTGACCCAAATATGAATGAGTGCAATGGAGGACATGAAATTTATGAAATGGATGAAGAAGGAGTTCTAAGGAAATGGTACTGTTACGATGATAATGATAGGAAAGGAATAAACGGGGCCGAATTATCCTTTCCTGAATTCCTATTAGTAAAGTACGAAGAAAACCAAGAGAAAGGATTTATTTAGGATAATAGGTTGGAGGAATGGTGTAATAACAATCCAAATGCTCCCACATCAAAGTTTACCATGATCTATGAGAATCTCAATCCTAGACCTAAGGACTACCCCTTTAAGGATTGGCTATTGACTAAAGTAGGACACACAAACGTTGGTGAACCAGTAAAGAAAACCCTTCTTAAATCATGGCTGATTGATTGTTTTCGAGATGATGTGATAAAAGACCTGAGAGAGAGGAGTTTTGACGACTATAAGTGGATGTTCGATCTTGAAATTGACCACTTAGCAGATGAATACGAATTAGGAGTAAGGAAGAAAGGACATATGCTAGAAGATATATAGAAAAATTGCAAGAAAGTACATGGGGATAATACCTTTTGGAGGCATGATCAAAAATTAGAGGAGGAGGAAAGACGACAGTTTGGAATCGATATAAAAGAATCTGAACCACCAATGGTTCACATAGAAACTTTTAAAGCAAAGAGATATTCGTTTGACACTAGCCAAAATTTCATCTGTGTCACTAAGGAATTAATGGATGCCTTGCCATTAGGAAGAGAAAACGGGGCAAGATTCAGGGATATGATCCGTAAGGAAGTGGACAGTGGAAGAAGGATCCGCAGAAAGACGTAGAGCGTCTTGAGTCTAACTTAAAGACTCAGTAATAAACAAAAGTGCTTGTCGGGAGACAACCCATCTTTTATTTTCTGTATATTAGTTGGTTTTCGTTGGTTTTTAACTTTCTTTTGCAGGTTTTCTCTTTAAGAAAGTGGAATTCGAAGCCCCTCGGTTCGTATTAATGTGGTAGTAAGGTTCTGTCTAGGCGTAACCACATTGGTTACGCCGTAACAGATATTATTACGGCGTAAAGTTCTCAACATGTTACGCCGTAACCTTCTTAGTTTAAATATAAATTTTTTTAAAACCACATGTTTATGGCGTAACCAATACCATGGTTACGCCGCAAACCTTTTCTGAAAACTATAAATAAGTTTGAAACCTCTTTGAAAAACCGTGTATAAGTAAATGAACTTTGTGGGTGTGTTCCCTAGAAACCCTCACGAGACTTCACTCGTCCACTTGGGCTACCAAGTGGTTTAAAAGGCTTGTTGCATATGCTAAATGCAATCATGATACCTACGAAAGTGAGTTAGATTGTAGTGTATATTTATCCATGAATGGTTAATGCTTGTTGTTATCTAGTGATTTCAAGGGAAACGAGGTTGTTCTATAAAAGCTTGACAAGAAGTCATCTCTTGCAGTCATCACTTAGAGAAGAGAGCAACGTTCATGGGAGTCTTTTGTTTTAATTCTACTCTTATTTCATTATTTCATTTCTTTAAATGTACAATAGGGACATTGTACAAACCAAGTTGGGGGATGGGAGTAGAATTACCACTTGACCTATATTTGCCTTTGATTTCGTAGTTTTCTTTGAAAAATGGTGCCAATTTTAAAATTTTGACATGTTTTTCCTTCTAAACTAGAATAAATCTTTGACGATGCACATTTACCCTTTAATTTAATTTGGTGAGGTTAAAGCCTTATGATTCCGTTTTCATCTATTATACAAAAATCCACCAAAAATATGAGTGTGCCGGTAGTATTGTAGACTTTAGAACTTGTCCTGTACATCTTGTTAAGACCTAATTGGTTAGTTGGAATAGACTGTTCAAAAGGGCAACATCTTAGGAAATCACCCAAAAAGCCTATATGTGTGTGTGTTTATCGGCTTGTCACACTGACTTGTCGACCCCCTAGTGTGAAACCCTTGTTGCACTCACTATTAGTGCAAGATACCCCTAGATCACCTTGTCAAGCCAATCCTGTTCAAACCCTATATGTTTCGTTACACCATTTCGCCTTAGCCTGCCCTATAGTCTTTATATTCTTTGTGTTGAAATCTCTGGCTATTTAAATCCATGGTTCGGGGGAATGGAAATGAGAATTGTATGCATCCGTGAAATACCAATCAGTTATGATCTATAAAGACCCCCATGTATCACCACTTTTGACGTTGTTCATCTCAAGTGGGGAGATGTGCGTATAATATCAGATGTTGCAGGGGAAATAATTAAAGATATAAACTCCTGTACCATTTGCATATTTATCAAGAATAAAATGAAGAAAATAAGGTGCAAGTAAAAAACCACCCATGTGCTAAAAATGTAAAGATGGTGCAAAATAAAAAAAATAGAGCTAGTAGCCCATTATTGCACCAAGCCATCTCAACAAGTATAAAGAATGGAGCTTGTAGCCTATTATTAAAGAACAGGTTTTCGAACTTAAACTTTAGGACCGTGGATGGACAGTAGCTAGTTATGACAACCTTAGATTACTTTAGACTATTTGTTTCGTGTTTTTATCTTAACAACCATTTAAAGTATATCCCATGTCTATCCTTACCCTTATATCACCCAATAAACCAATTATCACCCATGTTGTCTTGGAGACTGTTTACACCATAATTCTAGTTGGTGGAGACTTGTGTACTTTCCAAACTTATGATAGAATACATACTAGGACTATGCAATTGAGTTATCATCCCGAAATTAAACACTTAGTTTAGTGATGAGAGTTGAGTGTTTTTTATCCCCTTTTCGTGAGGTGTTCGGCTTAGATGTTTTCTAGCATAAGTAGTTTATAGATTCATTTCTCCAAGTTAAATTGGGGAAATCTTTTTATGAATTATTCTAAACGGTTCTACTTGAGGGTAAGTAGAAGTCAAGTGGGGGGATATTTGATAACATCAAATAGTTAATACATTTTAATATCAAATTCCCTATGAAAATGCCTATAAATATGTTATAAATGCCTGAAAACGTCAATTGTTTATTATTAGTTTTCAGGGACCAAGTGAGCATTTTAGCAAAAGACAAGGGATTTGGACAAGAAATGCATTAAAGTGAAGAGTCCAAGGCAAGTTTACGGCGTAACACCCCCGAGGGATTACGCCATAACGTACTCTAACAAAGAAATGAGTCATCACACCCTTTACGGCGTAAAGTATCTCCAAGATTACGCCGCAACATTCAAATTTACAAGAGATGATATATCTGACTCAGCGTTACGGCGTAACATAGGCGACAAGGTTACGTCGTAACATACTTTTATGCCTAGAAGATTGGATGCTTACATAGCAAGGTTACGGCGTAACATCCCATAAGGATTACGCCGTAAACCTTTCGAAACCTATAAATAGAGCCCTCCTCCGGCTCATTCCGCATCACTAACAACCACCACTTCACACACAGTTCTAAGGGGTGAACCAAACCCCTAAGGTTCGAAGCATTTCATCAGAAGGTCCAAGGGAGAAGCCACTAGCATACATATTGTATTTAATCGTTCATTTCATTCTTTGTAAGAATTATTATGATTCAATCCAAGTCTTTATTCATTATTCTTGCATTGCTGTTACCATGAGTGGCTAAGCACTCCTAGTGTTGGCCTAACCATGTAGTTACTGTTGTTGTGATTATGATTTCCTTTTTAATTATGGTTCTATTAGATATCCTTATAGCCTTTCATTGATCCCCATGTTTTTGTAGTATAGAGGATGGCTTAGATCTTGTTAATCCTAATATTAGACTTACCATGTAGAACCTGGGATTAGTGGGGTACTAGGGTAGATTGGCACATATCCCTAGTGTAGGAATTAACCAAATTACCGCCTTTGTCATTTTAAATAATTAAAAAGCATGGGAACTCTTTTAGAGAGAGTTAATAATCGGTTTAGATTATAGATTGGTCTTAAGGGTAGTTGGGGTTTAACCACTGCAAGCTTGGATGCCCTGCTCGTGTGATCGTAGGGGAATGTGGGATCGCAGAGTAAGTATAGGACACCTTAAATGAAAATTCGGGTGTGTCGATATTAGAACCACTAATGGAACTTATAATTGAACGTGGCACAAGTAATTGTAATCGTAGCACTAGTAATGAAATGGTTAGGTTAGCACGTCTTTCTCCCTGATATCTTCTATCTATTTACGTTGCTGCATTTACTTATCATAGTTATTAAAAATTACTCAAAACCATTTTAAACCGTGACAATAATCAAACTAAAACTATTTAACCTTAGCTCTTGGGACGACCTTGGATTTACCAAACTATTGTACTATATACGACCGGGTTCTCTGCCCGTTAGTGCGTGTATCGGTAAATGAGTTTTATAAATTTAAAACTTGGTAAAAATATATTTAAAGCAAAATACGCATCATATATATTTTTTAACCTTTACCACTTTTCTCTATTTAAACCTTTTCCTATAATAATTTTTTACACACACAAAGTTTAATTCCAAGTCAAATATCCCAAAATGTCTCAAGTAAATCATACTTTTTCCAATTCTCTCTTCTTGATGCCTTAGTAAGTTCCAAACTCGTCATCTTCTTCAAATCTCGCAACACCTTCATCTCAACACTCAATATCGTCCTCACAATTTCTCCTATTTGGTAGCCACTATAATATGCTAAATCTCACTCATGAACAATTTCTTCAACGACAATATGAACAACTACTACTTTAACATCAATTTCAATAATGTTAGGTTTATGAAAAGTGTCGATTATGTGGTTTTATTATATTTTGTTATTAGACTTTATTTTGTTTAGTTTAATATAGCTTGTAATTAGGTTTATTATGCTTTAAGTAAGAAATAACATAATAACCAAAGTCTAGGGACTAGTATTGACAAGTTAGGAAAATAAGGAAGGGAAGTCTCCCTCTCATTGCTTATAAATAGCCCTCTAATCTTCATTAGAGGGTGATGCCCTTGTAATTAACTCTTATTTTCCCTCCATAATAAGATTTGAATTTTCCCTTTACTTGCCCTCATTCTCTCTAATCTTACATGTTGATATGATTGATTTAAGATTCATGTGACCTATCAAGTGGTATCAATCGCCAATAGAGAAGTAGAGTGCTTGATTTGTGCGTGATTTTGTTCGACCGAGAATCAAGAAGTGATGGTTTCCGAATTCGGTTAGTTACTTGTTGTCCGTGAACAGTGTTACCGAATTTGACTACTGTTACTGAGTTTGGATATTTTCTCACAAATCTCACTCATATTCGTCTAAAAAGATCCAATCGTTGAATCTTAAGACATGTCGACATCCAAAACATACCAACAATCCCTTGCTGATGCCAGTTCTGAGACTAGGCCACCCATGCTTGAAAGGGGTAGTTACATACCTTGCGATCTTTTGGTTCTATCAAAAATCGTTTATTAGGAATTCGGTATTAAACTCGGTTTTATCGAGTTTGTTAAGTTCACAATTTCGCGTTCCTACTGAATTTGTGAATATATGAATTTTACTAAGTAATAAAATCGGTAATAAACTTTAAAGTCATTGTACACTTTCATTCACGGTTGTATCGTGTTTGAGGTGTTAATAATGTTTTTCAAGATTCTAAAACTCAGCAATCAAATTCGGTTTCATCGAATTTGAGTTTTTAGAACACTTGGATTGTCTAGTCATCATAAAATTCGGTTTCATCAAATTTGTGGTTATTAATAATTCATAATTGTTGGATTTTAACAATTTAGGCTTACCGAGTTTATAGTGAATAGTGTTACCGAATTTGAGTAGTTTGCAGTTTACCGAGTTTATTATTTGAAGATTTTCGAGTTTGATAGTGTACTGTTCGATAAGAGTATTCGTTTTCAGATTACTTGTTGTCCGTGAACAGTGTTACCGAATTTGACTATTGTTACCGAGTTTGGATTTTTTATCACCAAATTCATCTATTCGTCTAAAAGATTCAATCTTTGACATTTAAGACATGTCGACATCAAATATACCAACAATCCCTTGCTGATGCCGGTTCTGAGAATAGGCCACCATGCTTGAACAGGGGTATGTTACATACTTGGGCGAGTAGATTCAAACAATTTTTAATCGCAAGAGGGGAAAATCGATGTTGCTTAGATCAAAGCACTAGAAAAGATGGCTTATGTGTTTAGGAACATCACATAAGCTTAACAATACCAGGTGCAAGACGAAGAGGATCTTCAAAGAGATGACTTATTGTATATGATGCGGAAATGGAAACATGAATATGATTTTTTTTATTCCTAATGATGATTTACTTTCTGTGGATTCTTGTAAGACGGCCAAGGAAATGTGGGCTCGTGTGACGTTTGATGAGGGGTGTGGTCCTTGGTCTTGGATTCTGGACTAGCTTTGTTAAGAGATAAGAACATCTTGGATAAATCCAAATTAACTTTTTGAGAGACACTGATATGAATTATAAGTGTTATGTGGGAATGTTAACACCAAGAGAAAAGAGAAAACACAATACTATTTAATATAAAGTATATGCTTCTTATTTATTTCTCAAACGTTGTTGTACATAACATTGTGCCTTAGGTTTCTCTCTATACACAAGAAAACCCTAATGGTTTACAACCACGTGTAACAGGATTATAATATCCTTTCCTAAGATAATCTCCTAAGATATCTCTAAGATAATATTACTATTTATTTCATAAACAGAATTAAACTATGACAGTACTAACTCTAGTACTGCCAAGACTACCAGTACTAACTTAGTACTGCCAGACTTAACTTAGTACTGCCAGTATTAACTCAATACTAACAGAACTAACTATTACTACCAGGACTTAATGTTATACTACCAGTATTAAGTCTGTTACAATCTATTTTCCCAACAATCCTCCTTAACTTGATCTTATGTGATCTTCAAGTTTCTTCAAAACATTCTTGAACTTTACATTAATATTTAGCTTACTGAGATGTTGTAAATAGATTCTTCAAGTTTTTCTTGTCTGCAACACTTCAAGTCATCTCTTGTTATTTTGCGCAAATATTCTTCAAGCTCTTTAGCAATCCATCATATCGCAACATTGGACAATTTTATACATCAATCATATAGTTTCAGTCTATTCTCATACTTCAGGTGTGTTAAACTCCTGTAAGAGCAGCTACCGGGAGAGCTAGATATTGAAAATTAGAGAACCATCGGCATCCTCACAAAATCGCCGCGCGCCACGCCCAACGCACACCTGCCGCGCCGCCCCTGATGAATACTGTTCCCGAGCACGAGCAGTGCACCGTCACCGCCTGTCCGCGCCCCACTCCATAAGCGTCCTAGGCGCGCGTGCATCCGCCGGCCGCCCCCCCCCCTCTCGCCGTTGACTACTGCTACTCTATATCACACTCGCGCTGCCTCATCTCACTCCGCCTCTGCGCACACTCGGACACCCACTTTGCGGCACCGCGCTTCCGCTCACGCTCCAAGCTGCGCGACCGCTTTGCTCGGCTTAACACACCTCTACCTCTGCATCCATCCATCCGCCCGCCCATATTTGACCTCTGCCATTCCTTACCACTGTCCGCCGTTTGCTCAGGGCTATCGTCAATCACTTTGGCACCTAGAAAAGGTAAATTCGCCATGCGTGATTTGATTCACCCCATGTCAATCTTTGTAAATGAAACTTGGTGAGAGATATACATCCATTTTTGGTTAACTATGATGTGTCAACCATCTAATATGGATTTGCAATTTGTCTTTACCATAAGCCATAATCTTATGGACTAGTTATGGTTTTTCCACAGCCTTTACCACAAGCCATAAACTTGTGGGCTAGCCAACTCTTCACTTAGACAGATATGGTGAGTTGAAGACCATACAACTTATTTGCAAGTTGTCAACCATTTATAGAATCGGATTGAGAAGTCTTTACATAGAGCCGTTTGCTCTTGGACTAGCCAGTCACTTATGTTGGTTAGTATGGTGAACTGATAACCATTTGTTGTGTTAGTGCATAGCACCTCCACCAAGTGTTATCCTTCTCATCTTCTATCCTAGGCTTTCAACCTTACAAACTTCACTACTTTCTAATGCCAGCTTGTTTTTCCATCATTTTCAACAATCTATAGCAATCCTCACTCATCTTTCCATCCAAAAGCTTCATTTTCAACATAGTTTGACATACCTCAGCAGATAGAGGATATTTTCTCTCAGACAACATATAAAATCATGGATTCTAAGTTCAAGAAATGTACCTACAGGGTATCTTATATCTGCAACTTATAATCTTTTGCCATTGTCCTAATTCACTCCATATTAAGATTGTGTACTAGTGGTTCTTCAAACATAATACTTAACCATTTCCAAAATCCCTTTCTCTAACTTATCCTGTGCCCATTCATCCTATCTATTCATTACAATCCTTATCATTCAATACATACAGTGGGTCATCTCTAGATATAGATTTCACATTAGCACCAAAATTATTATTAGTCTATATAAGTTTCCATCTTCCCTAACTATTTGGTACACTCCTTTTTCTCCTTGCTTAATAATCTTATAGGTAGCTACACTAGGTGTTTTCATAGCTACAGGAACATGATTAATTGGAGTTTCAGTACCTGTGGTAGACTCTTCTTGCTCACCAACCTCATCTGAATCTTCAGAATCATTTTCATCAACACTTGTATGCATACCTTTCCTTGCCATCTGTTTTCTTCTTCCAGACTTCTTGGTTGGCTCATCACCCTTTGCTTCAACATCTTTATCATCTTTTAGTCTTTTTGGTGTCTTTGTCTGAAGCTCTTCACCAAATCTTTTCAAACTTGCTTTAGTGGCTTCAAAACTTATTGGTGCAAAGGACTCAACCTGTTTCACAAGCTTGTCAAATTCTTCCTTGACTTCTTCAAAACTCAATTTCTTCAGCTGAGATAGCTTCCATGTCCCTTGATTCTTCAAGTAGTTCATCATATAAGTCTTCAGCTGTGATTGGGTCATGGGCTTGTTTCTTTTAGCTCTAGCTCTTTCTTCAGCAAAGTACTTCTTTCTTTGATTCACAAGATCAACCATCTTCTTTGCAAAATCTTCTCCTTGAAGTTCACTTCCTAGCATGCTTTTTGACAACTCTGCATTAGCTTCAATCTTTGCTCTAATCAAATCCCAATCTTCATTTGTGTAATGCTGAGCTTCAAAACTATACTTAGACGCTGTTTCTTTTTACTTCTGTTGCTCATTCAATTCTTCTTCTTTGCAATCTTTGTGCTAGGAGAGAATCCAAATGTACTTGTTTAGCCTCCTCTCTTTCTGTATGGGGGGGGATCCAAGTCTTTTTGCTTCTGCCAAGGCTAGCTTCTCTGGTTAAAATTTGGTCTTTGATTCTTTGGAGTTCTTCACTGATCATGGAGCTTTTTCATTCTCTTTGTCCTTTATCTTGACCAGTACTGACTTGTTCACCACCAGTACTAACTTGTTCATTGCCGGTACTAAGTTTAGTACTGCCAGTATTAACTCCACTAGCAGTATTAACTTTTTCAGTACTAGCAGTATTAACCTGTTCAGCGCCAGCATCAAATTCTTCTTGAAAATCCAAGCTTGAGACTACTTTCTTTCCTTTAGTCTCTTTTCTTCTCTTGTATCTCATGCCTTGTCATTGGACCTTGACTTAAAAGAGGCTAACCTTTGGATGGAGAGTTTTGGCTGCAGTGTTTGGACTTATTTCTTCTACTTGTTCCTCCCCTGAAGTGTTTACTTTAGTTGTAGGAGGAGTAACCAGTCCTTGTACTGAAGAATCTAGAGGATCATCTTCACTTTTCCTCCCCTGAGCCTCAGGTTCTTCCTCTTCAGAGTCTGTCAAAACCAAATTTCTCCTTTTCATAAACCCTTCCAACTTCTTCACCTTCTTGATCTAACCTCAACTATGGCATTTCCATGGTTAGCTTGGTTAGTTTGAGATCATTACCAGGTCTGTCATTCTGGATATAACTCTGGAACTTAATGAAGTACATATCCATAGGACTAGACTTGAGCTGTTCTTGTGAGGGTGAGAGTGATGGTTTTTTGCCTTTGGACAGGAGATGCTCCTATAGATGTGCTATTAGTTGTAGGTTCTGTCTCAGGTATGGTGGTGGTGTGTAGGTGTAGGGGATTTGGTGGTGTGTTGGTGTTGTGATAGGTGGTTGGTGTTGGTGTGGTGATAGAGTGATATGATGGTGTAGGTGTAGGATTGTGATGGTGGTGTAGGTGTATGTTAGTGATGCTGGTACTTGAGGTGTTTGGGAGGATGGTTGGGAATTGAGCCACAGCAGGCATGATCATGTCCTGTAGTTGGGTTAGTAGCAAAAAGTAAACATAGAAGGCTTTAAAGTCTTGGTGTTACCCCTTGAAAACCCTTTTATATTCCAAGATTCTTTTTGGTAGGCTCTAGCTAGATAAGGTGTTTGTTTTCTGTTGAATATTCAAATCATTTGCAGATAACGGGGGGATACATCAAAAAACCTTTGTCTTTGCTCTTCAATTTGCACCAATACCATCAAAAATAGCTTAAAAAAATTTTAAACTCTACAAGTGGATTGACAGATCAAGATAGTAGCATATTGCTATCCGAAATTGATCCCATCCACCACTTTTAGAGCTTATGCAGTGTAAAAGATGGTGGACTAAGTATCTCCATTGGGGTGTGAAAAAACTTTTCCAAAAAGTAAAGGTTCCATCAGTGGGATACCCTATTTGCCCCATTCCCTCAAAAAGGTCAGCATTTGGCAACATTGTTATTCCTGTGGCGTCGTCTAATTGAAGTGAATCCCTAATTGACGCCTCAGAGATGGTGTACCGTATGGTATCAATGGTTGCATTAATTTCTAGAGACCCATCAGCTTTAGTATTGGCGATAGCACTCTGCCAAAATTGTTTTACAAGAGAGTCATAGATAGTTGGATTAGCAGTTAAGGCATACCTGAGGTTGGAACCTCGAAGAAAATCCACTATCTCAGCAAACCCTGCACTCTCGTCAGGCTTGCGCAAAAACCCCACTTGATTGTGTTTGTCACAATACTTTAATTGAGCCATTGGACAACCGTATTAAGTACTTGGGTTTTGATGCGAATGAAATTGTAGATGCTGGTAACAGAACTCTTGACTATTTTCGTTATAAAGGAAATTTTTACTTTGCAAAAGAAAAGGAGATAGCAATAAAAATAAAAGTATGAAAGAGAAATCAAACTTTATCTATATATAGCTACTCTGTTGTACGATTATTGCGCCGTAAAAATCTCTAACGGTAACATTTAAACAGTGATAAAACAGAAAAAGTCAATTTTCCCGCAACCAGCATTAACAATAACCTACCAGTATTAACAATTTACACTACCAGACTTAATTTTGGTCAAACAGAATTAATTAAGAGTCAACCCGAATTAACTCTTTTTCAACCAGAATTAAGTATGTATGAAAAATGGTCAATTGTTAAAAACCTTGGCACTCCTCCCTTTCATCCATGCTATGCCTGCAAAATTAGTCTAAAACAAAGAAAAACATACTGCAAGAAATTGTATAGACAGAATTAATGAAAACTAACTACCCGAATTAACTCTACTTAACTACCAGTATTAATATGACATAACTACCAGGATTAAAATGAACTAACTAACAGTATTAAGACTACTTAGCTACCAGAATTAAACAAACTATACAACTAAGCCTCCCCTTAAATGTTGCTATGGGTTGATCATACCAATGCTAACCACCAAGTAATTAAACCGTGGTCCATCAAATGGTTTGGTCAACAAGTCAGCTACATTTAAGTCTGTGTGAATTTTCTCCACACTTATGAGCTTCTTCTCATAACAATCTCTTATGAAGTGGTGACGAATCTCGATGTGCTTTGTCTTAGAATGATAGAGTTCTTCACCAATGGCAGATTGTGCTTTCATTATCAATGTGGATTTTGGTATTCATGAAGTTGAAACCATAGTCTAGCAATTGATTTTGAACCCACAATACTTGTCCACAACAATTTGCAGCAGCTACATATTCAGCTTCAGTTGTTGAAGTGGCTAAATAGTCTGTTTCTTACCTTGCCTATGTAGATAAGGTCTATGACCAAGAAATTGACAACCACTGTGTGGATTTCTGTCAAGGTTGGAACACCATAGTCACTATCCGAGAAAGCTTCAAATCAAGGGGTGATTCCCTAGGATCCCTAAGCCCAGTTGGTTTGCCCTTGGAAATACTTGAAGATCCTCTTGACAAGCATTGAGATGAGAAGTCTTGGGGAGTTACCTGAAACACGTGACCAACACATACTGCTACATATATCAGGTTCTCGAAGCCGTTAAGTACATGGAGGGAAACTATCATAGTAGGTGTACAAGTGAACATCTACATCAAAGCTTCTCATCCTTTGTCCAACAGGCCAACTTGGTCTCCATGGTGAGTGATGGTACACTTTGACATTTACTAAGAGCAAATTGTCTTGAGTATATTAGCGACATACTTGTCTTGAGATTGAAGATTCTCCCTTGTTCTGCTTGACTTGTAGCCCTAGGAAAACAATGTACGTTCACCTGGAACTCATTTGAAATCTGCTTTGCATCAAAACTTCAAAACTCATCACCACCATAGACTTGTTGGTAGACCCAAAAATGATGCTCAACCAACACTTGAACCAACATGATACCTCTTTGTTTCTTCTAAGAATAAAGTCTTGTCAATGGTGCCCCTCTTGTATCCTAATCCTTATTGTACTTTTCACTCTGATACTACCTTTTATTCCTCTCCAAAAAGAACAGATCCCTTTGATAGTTTTGATAATTCTTCAAGATGTGCCCTGTAACAGTCATTGTGCCCAGAAAATCCACTATAAAAATCCTTTATGCTCCTATGATTCAGTGGGACGTCCTGGCACATCAAAAGAGCTTAGTTTCTCTTTGGGACCCAGCCTTCAAGGCTTGGGTCTGCCTTGTGGACCTCTACGAAACAGTATCATTTGAATCAGGGGTTGGTCCCTTATTGTTATTGAGCGTGGTTTTCCTTTTCTCCAAACACAAACCTGTGAGGTTTAACAGCAGTGCCCATTTTGCCCTTAACAACATATTTATTTGACTTATGTGCTGTATTCCTTGAAAAGGGTCTATTTAGAGGTGAACTTTGTTTTGAAAAACATTTCTTTGGACTTTTAAGATTCACCTGAGAAAGTTTGGTTTTGATTGAAGTCTTTTTTGGTTTGAGCTATGGTCTATTTTACTACTAGCAGTATTGACCTTGCAATTTATATTACCAAAATTAACCTTTTGCTTGTCGGAATTAAATCTCGAACTGCAGACTTAATGTGAGTGCCACAACTTCACATGCACACTCCTAGAATTAACATGTTGCTTGCAGTATTACCTCTAGAACTACAGATGTAATTTCAGCACCAGAATTTAAACTGCCACTTACAGAATTAATATTCCATGACTAGTATTACCATTTCCTACCAGTTTTAATAGTTTTGCTAGCAGTACTAAGGTTGGGTCTAACATTTACAGGTTTGGGAGTGAACTGATTTGCTTTATTCACCCTGTTAGTGTTAGTCAAGGCTGGTGTGGCTTTGTCCGCAACAGTTAGCATGAACACCCTTGGCTCTTAAGAGCGCTTCCCTGCATCTTCTTCTCATAATAGTCACAGTTCTTAATCAGTGACTAAGGACACTTCCACACACAAAAACATGGTTTTCTTTCAAAAGAATATCCTGCACCTAATTCCCTTTCCCTTCGTGGATTCCAATTCTGTCTGTTATTTGAAGGAATAGGTAAGGGAGTCTCTGGTGTTTTAAGTGGTTGCCTAGGAGTTTTTACATGCTGTGCACAACTAGGGACAACTATTTGTTTGGGTTTAGACACTTGTGGTTGAGTCTTTGGGGTGGCAATGGTAACCTGCTCAATAGAAGGTATAGGAATATGGTCATTGATAGGGTCTTCATTTATGATATGGTCAGTACAGCTACTAGTCACCATCACTGTCATTGGAAGGACAGGTTGAGTAATTGAGTGGAAAACTAGCTATCAGACACAGTAGGGATAGAGATTGAGGTTGAGGTCCATGTTTTCCATAACTCAATACAGAGAATCATCTATTCCTCTGCTTCCCTAGGGGTATAATCACCACTAAGAGGAGGGGGACACCTTTTATATATCTGTGTTAAATGCTGTATTGTGGGATGTCATTTTAATATCTGCATCTGTTTCCCTAAAATAGCAAAAAATCCCTTTACTTATCTTTCTCATATCCTAGGGACCTCAGGCATTTGATTGCATGCCATATCTCAACCTTCTTACCGTTGAGCTTCCCACAATAATTAGCTTCCAATGGAGATTTTTTGCGATGCAGATCCAAGAATCAACAATTTTTTGTAAGCATCTATGTCTGACCGCTTTCATTCTATTCTTCTCTTACTTTTTCTGCTTTTCATCTTTTTCACAATTTGATTAGCTTGAGAATTTAATTTGTCAGTAAGGAAGATTGCTGTTTGTGGGAGGCTCTTAGCTGAGATTCTAATTTCTTATACTGCTGCTTATGGGCATTAAGGAGTTTCTTGGGCACCAAATTCAGATTGCAGTTCATCTTACTTGCTGAGTTGCATTATATGAATCTAAAACACAAATTTTTGAGCAGGGCCTGGATACCTCATTATTCACAGTAAAAGCATTAGAGCATATTGGTTCCTCATCGGAGTCCTTTCTACCCAATTGATCTGACCTTCATCAATGGTCATCAAGGCTTCCTTTTTAGTTTGCACTGGCTTTTTGAAATCTGACTTGCCTGCTTTCATGCCCCCCATGCTGCCTTTCCCTTTGAACCTTTAAACTTGCACCTCCCTGGCAAAATGCCCGTATTGTGGCAATTGAAACTTAACTTTCTCTTATCATATGCCACATGCATTTTTCATCCACTCTTGCGATTGCCTGTCTTCTATGTAGAATTTCTTAATTTTATGGCAGTATTAGCAATCTGCCAATTTTATCCATTTTCTTCCATTCCAGGTCTCAATCTTGTCTAGGTATTCATGTCTCAAATCTACATCATCAGCATTTGGTGGCTAGAAAAGGAATGATAACTTCATCAGCAAGACCAGGAGTAGCCGTTGGTGTTGCTTTGGAAGAGGACGTGGTATAAGAAACTATAATTCCTGGAGCTGTGGGCTTGGCTTATGTGCTAGTTGAAGGGGCTTTGGCTTGTGATAGAAAGCCACCATTATCAGTTGTAAATGGAAAGAATGATGTCTTTTGGATGTCTTGTTCAAAGACACTCAGATTATTGTATTAAATACATATATATTGACAGTGTGTCAAGATTCTTCTTCGTTTCTCCTTGTCATAGCTAGACTATCCCTGCAGGAGGAAGGGACCTCTAAAATTGTGATTTGCTTCTTCATCTGACACCCCAGCCCAAGGGATCAACTGTGATAGGGAGTTTTTGGAACCGATTCATACCCATTCTTAAGCTTTCCTTAGAACGAGATAGTCAATGCCTCAAATGTTGTTTCAACACAGCTTTTTGCATTTTTCTTCGAGTTCGCATTACCACCAAACCGTGTCCTTGAGGCTGCCAGATCTTTTGGCATCATCCATGCCTTGAAACCTCTGAGATGTCTTTGGAACAGCCATTAACATAGTGTTCTCGCTTTCCTTTCTTTCTCTCAGCAAACTGTTTTCCTGTGTGGCTGAGGAGAAACCCTGTATACACCATTCCTTACCTTTGGTGACTCGTCCTTTACGTTCCCATTCAGAATCACTTTCCAGACCTATTATCTATATACTCAAGATAATGTTCCATCTCCATCGCCCACGTATAAATATCCTTTTTGCAGGAGGCAGATTAATGTTTGAAAGTGTATTTTGGTGTTTATTTGTGGTGGTTTAGTAGGGCATCTCTTTGTTGGTTGTGGTACAGATCCATCCAACGATGCATCATCCTGAAGGAGAAAGTTCCTCTATCATCGTGGTTTAGAGTAAAAATTATTGTATTTGCAGACAGTTATTTGATTGGTGGAATAAAAGGTTTTGATCTTTGTTCAATCTTGTGTACGTCCCTTTGGGGCTCTGATACCACTTGTTGGTTCCTAATTAACAGGAATCGGAATGAGCCTTGAACGACTTATAGTCCTTTGAATACAGTCCAAAGATATATGAGAGACAATGACTGTGATATAAATATTGACGGGAATATCTATACTTTATACCAAGACGAACACAGAAACAAATATCTACAATTGCATCATACTATTACTATTTGATTGTGAATGCTCAATCAACTCATATGTTTACAATACTATTCTATGTTCCTTTTATATGCTTAAGGAACCCTAAACGCGTTAAGAGATAATGCGTATCTCTTCCTAAATCAACGCTAAATTGATAACTATTACTAAAATTACAACAGACTTAACTGTCTGACCAAGCAGTATTAACTTTAATACTGCCAGACTTAAGTTAATGCTGGCAGACGTAACTTGCTCTACCAGACTTAACTTCTATACTAACCGTACTTACTATAACTAACAGACTTAACTTTAATACTAACAGTATTAAGTCTGTTTACAATATTTTCCTAACAAAACATATGCTTAATGGCCAGAATCCAACCAGCTGATCAAAATTCTGATGAAGAGCCAAGCTATGAGTCTGCATTTGTAAGTGAGGTACAATCTTCATCCATTAATGGGAATGATGAACAAGCGTATCCAACTCATACTAAAATTATTAACAGTACCATTAATGATGATCAAATTAATAGCAATATTCAATTTGATTATGTCAAAGAAAATGTTAATAGTGGAAGTGTTGAAAAAGATACACATGTGTTTGATCTGTGTGCATTAGAAACACTTGCTAGGAATGCATATGATGAAGCTGCAAAACAACAAAGATTTGCTCAGAAGTCAACAAAATAAGACTTTGACCAGTCAGATTGAGATGTATAAGGAAAGGAATCGGGTTTTGGAAAACATAACCAAGGATAACAATTATCTAAAAGAATTAATTGAAGCTGATGAAAGGGCAAAACGTTTTCAAAAACAAGCTGACTCTCAATTGTATCGTGATCGAGAAATTATTCGAGATCTTGAAAAACAACGAGATGCGTTGAGTCAAGAGGTCAAACATTTCAAACAGAAAAATGAGGAATTACAACAATCACAGTTAATTTTAAAAAGAAAAATGAGTGAAAACGAGGATAAGTATCATGATACTATTCTTGATCTTGAGGAAAAACTAAAAAAGAATGTTGACATGTTTTTGAAAATTGGTAACTCTTTACAAGCAATGTTTATGCTCGGTCCAAAACCACTGTCTGTTTATGATCAACAATTAAAACATGGTTTGGGGTATCCGAATCCTTATACACTCAGACAAGCAATTTTAGAATGTCCAAAGTTATATGTTGCATCAAGGACGGGTAATATAGAAATTCCTTTGAATGTTAGAGATTCTGAGGAAACTCTAGAGGAGGCTTTCAAAAGTCAACAGAAAATGAATGCAAAAATGAATAATCCAATTGCTGTTGCGAACAAACAAAATTGTTGGACAATTGATTACAAACAATTAAATGCGCTTTATAATGATTTTGTTCCTCAAAAAGAATCATTTGTTGAACAAACATGTCCTTCATCTCCTTATACTCCCTTTGTTAAGATTCTGGAAACAAAAACAATGCCAAGTGAGTTACCTTTGATCAATGGGTTATTAAATATACAAGTTGGGTTTGAAAAATTGTTTCTGTTGATAAAACAGAATAGTAAAAGGGCAAGTATGTTTTATACATCACAGGAAGAGATAGCTCTTAATGCTTTTTGTCGAGATCAGGTTAAACCACTTCTTAATGAATTACTGGATCACTTTGATTGCTTTTTTTTTTTCCGAATCTATTTCAAAGGGATATAGCAAAATGAATAAGTGGTTTGAGCAAAATGATGTTTATCTTGATGAGATTGAAAGGCAAAATGATTTGTTGAAAGATCAACTTTTGGAAGTATCACTCAAACATGATATTGAGCTATGTGTGTTGTTAAATCATGAATGTGTTGATGAGTCCTTACATGATGAACTTGAACAAGTCAAAAAGAAATCTTTAGAGATTCAAGAGGGTTTGAAAGCACGAATAAAAATTCTTGAGAAAGCTGTTCAAAGATGTGAAAAACAAAGTGTTGATTTTGAGTTAAAATTGCAACATGAAAAAGAAAAACAAAAATGAGATTCTTTGAAGAATAAAAACTCAAAACCTCTTGATTTCTCTTAGATTTCTAGAATACAAAAACTTGAGGATGAGAACGTGTCTTTGGATTTAAGTCACATTCTTTGATAACAAGAAACGAGATAATGCCAAAATGGAATACAAAAAGCTTTTCGATTCAATCAAAAAGACACGGTCTCAAACTCAAAAGGAAATGGATGAGTTAATTACTCATGTCTCTGAGAAAACTTATGCATATGGAGCTATTCGTGCTGAGAATCAAAATCTTTTAGTTACCATATCTGAGTTGAAAGCTAGAATGAAAAATGGTGAAAATGGTAAGTCTGTGAATACTAAGTTTGACAAGACACATGGTTCTCAATCCTTTCTTTGTGTCACACCTTTAAATAAAAATGCTTTTCAAAAGCAGACGGTTGTTTTAAAAACAAAAGAAAACCATGTTGAGTCAAAACCAGTCACTTTACAGACTTCACATACCAAACAAACAGGGACACATCAAAACATAAATGTCATTAGCATTGGAATGTACAGAGTTGTCACACAACAAGAATCACAAACAAACAAGTCTAAGAATGTGTTATCTTCTACAGGAATGAATGCTACATCCAGTGTTAAAAGACCAAAGAGTAGAGATTCACATGTCAAGACCAGTGTCTTAGATGTTTCTAAGAATGAAGCAAAGAAAGAAGCAGTTTATGTTAGGAAAAATAAGCAAACAGATAATACATTTGCTAATGTTGTGTCAAACAAGGAGAATGTAAT
Organism: Tanacetum coccineum; assembly: GCA_026074375.1. Classification (NCBI taxonomy): domain Eukaryota; kingdom Viridiplantae; phylum Streptophyta; class Magnoliopsida; order Asterales; family Asteraceae; genus Tanacetum; species Tanacetum coccineum. Next base: position 23,024 of record BQNB010025781.1, read on the forward strand.
TGATGTTGCTGGTGCAAACGCTTCTAAAGCGAAAACTTTGTTATGTGTTTCTTGTATGCAAAGTGTGCTTATTCCTTGTCATGATAAATGTGTTGCTAAGCATAAATTGAATGTGCGTTCAAATGCTCGTAGAACCTTCTCTGTTAATTCTAGGATACCAAAATCTTCTGAAACTACTTTTGTAGCTCCTAAGACTAGGTTTTCTGAGAAAGCAACACAATCTAAGACTTTAGATACTACTTCTGTAGCTTCCAAATCTAAGATTGATGAAGCAAGTGCATCAAAAGCTAGAGATAAGGTTTCTAGTGAGTTTAAGAAAAAGAAAAGAAACATGCGTGATAAACCATTAAGCCCATTCATGCTAGACAAGTAGTTTATGGCAAAAATGGTTTGAATCACAACCAAATGTTATGTGGACACTTGTTAACACAAAGCCACATGCTCTTACTAATCCTTTGAATACGAAACCACTGGTTTCAGTTAAGAGATGGATAGTCAAATTGCCCACTTGTCCATGTGTTGGCTCTTCTTATGTTGCAGGTAGTCCAGATCGTTCTATGGGTTGTTGACAGTGGTTGTTCAAAGCATATGACGGGTGATCGTTCACTATTGAGAAACTTTGTTGAAAAGTTCATGGGAACTGTTCGCTTTAGAAATGACAATTTTGCAACTATTACAAGCTATGGTGATTATATACATGGCAATATCACTATTTGTCATGTATATTATGTTGAAGGTCTTGGACACAATCTCTTTAGTGTTGGACAATTTTGTGATGGAGATTTGGAAGTGGCTTTTCGTTCTAAAACATGTTATGTTCGAAATCTGGAAGGAGATGATTTGCTCACAGGCGGACGCGATTCAAATTTATATACTATCTCCATTTCAGACATGGCTGCTTCTTCACCCATTTGTCTAATGTCCAAAGCAACTTCAACAAAGTCATGGTTATGGCATCGACGACTGTCACATCTTAATTTTGGCACCATAAACGATCTTACCAAACTTGACTTGGTTGACGGTTTACCAAAGTTCAAATATGGAAAAGATCATCTTTGTTCTGCTTGTGAAAGAGGAAAAAGCAAGAAAGCTTCTCATCCACCTAAATTGATTCCAAGTGATTACTCCAAATTGGAATTACTTCATATGGATTTGTGCGGTCCAATGAGAGTAGCTTCGGTCAATGGAAAGAAGTATATTCTTGTGATAGTGGATGATTTTTCTAGATTCACGTGGGTTTATTTTCTTCGTTCGAAAGACGAAACTCCAGAGATCATCAAGAAATTCATTGCTCAAGCTCAATTGAATTACAAAGCCAAAGTTTGCAAGATTCGGACTGATAATGGCACTGAATTCAAGAATGCAACTCTCAAAGCTTATTATGAAAAGTTAGGTATTATGCAACAATTTTCAATTGCTCGCACACCTCAGCAAAATGGAGTAGTAGAACGACGTAATCGTACTCTGGTTGAGGCTGCTCGCACAATGCTTATTTTTTCGAGGTTACCTGAATTTCTTTGGGCTGAAGCAGTTGCTACAGCATGTTTTACTCAAAACCGGTCAATCATCAACACACGACACAATAAAACACCTTATGAGCTGTTACGTGGACGAAAGCCAAATGTTGAGTATTTTCATGTGTTTGGCTCATTGTGTTATCCGACAAATGACCGTGATGATCTTGGGAAAATGAAACCTAAAGCAGACATTGGGGTTTTTATTGGTTATTCGGAAACATCAAGAGGTTTTCGAATCTATAACCGTCGCACCAAAAGGATTATGGAGACTATTCATGTCAAGTTTGATGAGCTTACAGCAATAGCTTCTGAACACGATTGTTTAGAACCCGAACTTCAACGATTTAATAATCAAAATTCATCAGATGACTTAATGAATACTCCTTCAAAAGAGGATTTGGATAATTTGTTCGGTCCAATGTTTGAAGATTATTTTGAGCAGAAATCTTCTGATACTACCATCAATTCCGCTGCACAACCGACTCACGATCAAGAAGACTCACCTTCTACATCTTCAATCATTGTTGACACACATGAGGCTCCTCCTGTTGTCACAACATCTGACGAACAAACTTCTCCAATCTCTTTACAAGAGTCTGATGAATTCAATCAAGAAGATTCTGCTGATTTTGATGGTAATACACAGTTTGTTCCATATGATTCTCTGAATCATGAGGAAATTGAGTCATCTACAACGAATCTCGAACCATCAAATGTGCAGAATTTCCATCAAGTACAACCCTCGACTCACATTTGGACAAAAGATCATCCTCTAGACCAAGTTATTGGTGACCCATCCAAACCTGTTATGACTCGTCAACGGCTACATACCGATTCTGAGGTTTGCATGTATGCATTAACCGTTAGCACTTTTGAACCAAAGAACATCAAAGAAGTTATGGCCGATCATAGTTGGATTGAGTCCATGCAAGATGAGTTGAATCAATTTGAAAGACTTCAAGTTTGGGAATCTGTAACCAGCTAAAGGTTGGTTACAGCTGCTTCCGTCTCGTTTTTCTCTTCGATTTGAGAGGTCACGGGCCTGAAACGGACTTACGGATCAAAAGTTATGGCTGTTTTACTGAAACCCTTTTCTTCACACAATATTTCTAGACAAAACGCAGTGCCTTTTGAATCAAAACGCAATGACCATTTAATCAAAACGCAGCTTGAGATTTGGTCAAAACGCAATGAATAAAAAATTTGGGCAGAGTAACGTTTAGATTCAGTATATAAAAGTCTTCAATGTACCTAAAACGTAGTAGCAAAACGCAATACCAAACCAAAAAAAAATCAAAACGCAAGAAAAAATTCAAAACGAAAAAAATCAAAACGCAAAAAAAAATAAAAAATCAAAACGCAACAAAAAATAAAATAAAAAATCAAAACGCAACAAAAAATCAAAACGCAACAAGAAAAAATCAAAACGCAACAAAACAAAAAAAATCAAAACGCAACAAGAAAAAATCAAAACGCAACAAGAAGAAAATCAAAACGCAACAAGAACTTTGCCAGAGAGTCAAAACGCAACGACGAAATATACGACTTTTTCCACCAAAAATCGCCTAAAAATCACCCTTTTTGACCTTTTAACTTGATTTCTCTTGCACAATTAGTTACCTTATGCCTAGATCTTGAAGTGTTTCTAAGTTATTCATGTGTTGAGATAACTGAAACTTGAAGGTTCTGACACTATCACCAAAGAGTTATGCAAAAGCTTGTTGATACAATATACAATCACTTCATACAATCGATCACGAAATCGGATATTTAACTAGGATCCCGTTAACACTTCACTTCATACAATCGATCACGAAATCAGAACTAGAAATGAGAAAGAAAGAGTTGTTCTAGAGAGAGAAACTAGAGAGAGAGATGAGAGAAAAAGAGAAAAGATATTTTTAGATATTTTGAACAACTAACTTTTCCAAGTGGAAAAGTTCCTTATATACCCCGACACTTAAAAGTGACGCGCGGGATATTTAACTAGGACCCGGGCTCGGGTTTTGCTTGGGATTAAACCCGAAACATATACAATATTAGATTAACTATCGAGCCCGATTCTCGATACTTTCCTATTACAACGTTAACTAATTGATTGACCGAGACTTAAATACATAATGAACGAACTTCATGTTCGACTCAATATTTTGAGGCTAACAATCTCCCCCGAAGTGAGTTCATTGATGACACTCCTTCATGAGATCAATGAGATTGCTTTTGTCGTTAAGCTCATGCGGTCTTGGTCTTTCTCTTTGTTATTTGTTGTAGGCTTGTTCCTTCATGCTTTGCGATCTTGACTTTGAGCCTTTGTCATTGTCTTTATCGTCTTTGCCATCTTGCGATCTTATGTCTTTGACCAACATGCTCATACTTTTGCATTATCTTGAAAGCTTCAAATCAGAGTTTGCGGAAGTCTTTGTCTTTAAATCTTGAGCTTTCTAGATAGTATGTCTTCGTAGATTGAGCATTTGAATGGGATTGAGGTTGCCGTTACCACCGTTTGACCTGCAGGTTTACGTTAGTGATAAACGAGAAAATTGATTTGAAAATCAATCGACGTGTCACTCGTTAAAGAGTTTTTGTAACACATCGAGAGTGTCATGTTTTTATCAAAATTCATCAACCGTCAATTCATTTACTGGACCAAATCGATATCCAGTTGTCACAAGTTTGATTCATATAGAATCTCGCAAGTCACCTACCGCAGTGCTGTTTGATGATGACACTGGAAGGATTTCCATTCGTCATTGTGAATACTAAAGAGTATCACTCTGAATGTTCTGGCAAATATCACAATGATATTGCGTAGGACTCTTGATAACAGCTTGTGAACTTGATGATGTTCAACAAGTGTTTGAAATGGAATGTGTCCTAACGAGATTTTTATTGATCTCTTGGCTCTAGACTCGATTAGTGCATTTTGGTTTTAGTACTCGGAGGCTGGAGCATATTGCCACCTATTCAATATCAACAATCTCGGAGTGAGATGTCAATAGATAACGTGTGTATCTCCGTGACAAATGAGACAAGTTTCTGTTGAGAGAAACCCGAATGGCTGGGAAGGGTTGTGCATTGCATCACTGGGTCCATGATGTCGTTTTCAATGTCAGCAATCAACTTGTGATTCTGACAGCATATGTATTGACCCGGTTTCTGCCTTAAGTTGTGTGGAGGGCTTCTTTCTTTAGACCCTTTATCCATACATTTCTTTTTCATTCTTCAACGCCTTCAATGCTTACCAGGACGTCATTACTAACACCTTGTTGTGATTCTAGTTTAGCTCAAATCTTAGTCGCAATTATTCCATAATACAAATTCATCTCCAATCATACCTAAGACTTCTAGTTTCTAATGCTTTGGATTATCCCTTGGGTAATCCTCCCTTCTGTTGGATTCATAGATTGATTCCTAACCTAACCACCTTAAACTTCTGAAATCGTCCGTAGAAGTAAAGGTTGTTTGGTGTATTAGTGCAACCTAAGAACCTTTTGCCAGCACATTGAGGTCGAATAGATCATATTTTAAATACAGTTCTCCCCTTATTATTAAATAATAAACACTTAGTATTTGAAATTTAAGACAGTTGAATAACCTTGTGTTTAAAATATGTCTTGTGAAAATTTCGTGGTAAAAATATGGTCAGCATAATTTTTGAACATTTTGATATATGTTTTGAATAATAAGAAAAGGTCGTTGATAGGTTCCAAGTAACAGTAAAATTTTTTTTTGTTTCGAAAAGCTCCCCCTCATTAATCGGACCAAATTGAAAATTGTTGTCTTATTGAAAAACATTGTAGGTTAGTGGTTGAACACAACTTTTGTGATAATTATATTGTGCTTCGTGAAATTTCTGAAAAAAAATTGTGTTCAACTTTGAAAAACCTGATGTTAAGAGTTCTCCGAACCTAAGGGTAAGCTACTGAAACAGTACACTAACCCTTTTCTTGGAGCGAAAAAACATTGAAGTGTCTTATGAACAGCTCTAGACCGAGAAAACTTAATTTTTCTCGTTGTGAGAATAATTATAAACCTTCCTTTATTTGAAGTCTGGGTTAGTGCAACTGACATTTGCACATAAGCCATTTAGAAAATTAAAATACATTTTTGAAACGATTTGCAAACTCGTCCTCGAACTTCATTTACACACCCTGTCACAATGTTAATCCACATTTCTAAGCACGTATAATGTTTCGAATTCCCAAAGACATGCAAAAAATCTTTGAAATTTTCCCTTTTTTCTGATTTTGTATTTTCTTTTTGAAGTTTTATATATATTTTTTTTTAGTTTGCTTTTCTCAAAAATATGTACATGGTGATGTTTGATCCGAATCAACAGATTCTTTGTCAGAACCTCCATTCAGCTGGAGTCAAACATCTCATAACCAATCCTTCTGGACAAGATACTGAAACGAAGCCCTCAGGAAGGGCTTTCGGAATCATGGTCAGCTAATTGTATTCAGTTCTGACAAAATATAATTCAATATACCATTTTAACCTGTCCTTTATAAGTATACCGAGTATGGATGGTGCCTGTCCGGAGTGTTTGTACGGGGTTGCATGAGATTGCTATGGCTGAGACTGAGAGTCGCAGTACAACGTAAATTTAGTTGTAGTTGAGGCCATAATCTTGAAGGTGTGTCTCATCCACATTTCTTGAGCACGACGTGCAGATAATTCCACTTACTCCGCCAACTCTGCTGAAGACATTGCAGTGCATTTGTTTTGTTTCTAAAATATTCAAAAGATTGAAAAGCGAGGTTATGAACTCACAATATCCTTTAAAAGCAATCACATTGTTATAAGATAACAGAGTAAGTAAAAGAGTTGTAAACAAGCATGTATCCCCCTCGCAGGTTTATAAAACATTCAAAAGATTGAAAATCGAGGTTATGAACTCACCTCAGTAGTGAAGTGAATAAGTAATAATCGAGTAAGTGAAATAACGAGTCACGGACGAATCCGAAGGCAACCTAATCAAACATAGGTCGTATAAGTACTATGCACTTTGATAACTAATATCGTACACAATCCTATATAGCTCATCACCATCTATTTGTAATTTATAAATCGTTGTTATAAAGCGAAAACGTTTATAATTATCGTTTTAGAAAAACTAGCATAACTTTCCCGTTTTAAACCCGTTTCTCGCGTTTCTTACGTCCACGTCTTCGTATTAAGATGATATATAAAAATATTACATTTTTATATTTTATAACCTTCTGATGAACAGTACTTTTACTGTTCATGACGTTTTATAAATTTACTTTTATAAATTTAATTGTCGTAAAACCCGTAAATGCAACAACTTATTCGTTTTAATCCCGATTTTAGCGATTCCTTCGAGCACGTCTTCGTTATTAAAATTATCACATTTTTTATAAAGTGGGGTCTGCTGATGAACAGTAATTTTTACTGTTCATAGTTTATAAAATTACTTTTATAAACTTTAATTATCGTAAACGTCGTATTTTATTCGTTTTAGCTCTGTTTTTAGTAATTCTTTCGAGCACGTTCTCGTAATTGAAAGTTCTATTTATTTATGAGGTTTACAAAAATAAATGTTTCTGTCATGAACAGTAACTTTTTATAAAAGTGTTAATTATCGTAAACTCGCGAAATTCATAACTCTTTCGTTATTAATTGAAAAATTACGATTCTTATCATTTTGAAATCCTAAAAGTATGTACAATCTGTGAAAAATACTAAACTTTCTGTTTTAGAAGTATTTTATAACTTGCTTTTATAAAGTTTATTTTATAAAACCGGTATTAACGTAAATCGTGTTTTTATCGTATCTTTTTCATTATTAATCCATTTTTCGAGTTTCTTACCTTTTTGAAATCGTCATGAGACGTAGTATTTTATATAAATATAAAATGTATACCTTAAAAGTCGAATTCAAACAGATCCTAATGAAATTTTTGATAAAAATATGTTAAAACTTGTTTTCATAACTTTCTAGCTTAGCCACTTTGTTACAAGTCTATTACAACACTCATTTTCACATGTCTTCCATCTTTAGGGTCCCTAGTCCATGATTAGTCCATATATTGTCCAAGACTTCCAAGAACATCAAGTTTACATAGTCATTTATTCATGAACATTTATAAGTAACTTTTTATACTTTTACTTATATATGCTTTACATAACTTAACCAACACTCATATAGTGTGTATACTTGCATTTCTTACATGTTCCTAACAACAATATATCACTCGACAAAGTATATCATACCATGATCAAAAGTAAAACTTTCCATTTTTCAAGAAAATAAGTTCCTAAATGGTGATTTGCTACATAGAACTTATATATGCATAAAATCATGAAAGTAAAGATATTTAGAGTTTTAGGTAACCTTAATATGAAGTATTATGATGAACAACAAGATCTAAACACTTGTTTAGCAACAAAACCCTAACTTGCAACCCTTGAAAACCCTAATTCCAAATCAAAACCCTAATCTTGCACTTTCTTGTTTAAACACTTGTAACCATTAAACCAAACCTTCTAACCACCTTAGGTTATATTAGATATCATGTAGGAATATGTATAAATGTTACAAATAAAATTTTGTATGGATTTGATATTGTTTTGGTTTGAGTCGTAGGTATGTGAGCCAAAAGGGAGAGGATTTTATGTTTTTCACCTTGGAAATGAGAAGTGTATGTGTTTCATTCACTAGATAAGGCATTATATACATCTTGTAGCTAGATGAATATATGTCTAGGTTCATAAAAGACACAAATGAGGATTTTAGGGAAGTCTTTATGTTGTTGGTATGGTCTTTGTGTAAGATAGCATGGTGTGTGCAAGACTAGTTGTTGAAGCCTTTGCTTATCACATGTGCTAGATTGTAAAGTCAAAATAAATATCTCCTATGTATTTTATCATGTATATCCGGCCATATATTGATATAAGTGATGATATTTTATAAATTTTAGGTATTGGGTACAATTGTGGGTATTTGTTGAAGCGTAGAAAAGTTTTGGTGGTTCCGGGTATGCCTAAACGTATTTTATCGCGAAACGTAATCACTTTACGCAACCAATAAAAATAAAATGAACAAAGTTAATAATTATCCTCAAAATAATTACTTAACACTTGCTTGATGTAAACATTTAATTGTTTGATGCCCGTTTACATTAAACGATAATTTTTAGCTTACGCGATTTAACTTAACGATTACGATTTAAAAGCAAACGCGTACAATACTAAAAATACATAGTGAATTTATTGACGTCGTAAATGACCCTAAAACACGAGGTGTTATAGTCTCCCCCCGTTAAGTGAGCCTTGTCCTCAAGGCTTAAGACGCGGCACTTGACGACGGTGCGGTCTTTGTGAAGAGGTGTGGATATTTCTTCCTGAATTGATCTTCGCGTTCCCATGTGAACTCAGGACCTCTCCTGGAGTTCCATCGAACCTTGATTATTGGAATGCGGCTTCGCTTCAACCGTTTAACTTCACGGTCCATGATTTCTACCGGCTCCTCGACAAATTGAAGCTTGTCATCAAAGTGAAGTCCATCCAACGGAACGGCTAATGGTTCGTCGGCATAGCACTTTTTCAAGTTGGATACATGAAACGTATTGTGAACCCTGCTCAGCTCTTCAAGAAGCTCAAGCTTGTAAGCAACAATGTTAACACCATCAAATATGGAATCAGCCACCAAGGGACGAAAGTTAGAAGTAACTTTTGGTAGATCCTTAGCCCTCGCACCCGCAGCTCCAGCATAGGACGAAATACGAGTTTACTAGTTAGCCCGACAATAAATAACTGAAATACCTATTAGTTTAATAAGTTGAAATACTTAAGATAATAAATAAGCTACATATGAAAATAAGTTATATGATATATAAGCTTATAAGTCAAAGCTTATTAAGCTCGAAAGTAAGCCACAAACCAAATAACCAAAATAACCATTTCGGTAAGTTACAAAAATAAGCCAAAAAGCCTTTCACCCAAATAAGCCGAAAGCTATATGGGCCTTATTGGGATTTTCGGTCCACTAAGCCCATATGGATATACCAAAATACAATAAGCCCAAAAATAAACCCAATAAGCTATATAATAAGTAAATAAGCACTTTTAGTATCAAAATAAGCTAAAATATAAGCCACAAAAATAAGTCAAACCTCACAAACCTAAGCCTAAGCCTTGGTTGGGCTTGGCTTGTTGGGCCGAGACTTTATAAGCCTAAAATAAGCTATAACGAGCTTAAAAATAAGTCGTTAAGCTACGAAGCCTTTTTAGTTTCAAAAATAAGCCACGAAATAAGCAATAAAAATGGACCAAAAGTTTAAAGGATCAAAGACGACGTTTCTTTTGATTCCTTTTTACACCGAAACCAAAATAAGCCATAATAAGCACTCGAATGCTTATTAATAACCCAAAATAAGCTATAAGAATTTATGATCAAAAGTTTTATTTTACCAACACAACCATAATATTATAATGATACTTTACCCAATATTTCTTTTTATTTCATTCGAACCAAACGCATACTTTTAATACTTTTATAACTTTTAACTTTCGATTTATAAAAATGTGTGTACAACTAGTTTTAATGTAACATAAGATTAACAAAAGTACAAGTATTATTAAGAAATGATTACTTACAAAAATGGGGGTTTTAGGAGGAGATTAAAGCTAACAAAACAGCCCAAACGTTGTTTATTTACCCAAACGATCACTAAAACTTAACCCGCGTACATCTAAGCTTTCATGTTCTTGAAACAAGATGAAAAATGTATGGTTTTGGTGTGTGTTGGTGTTCTTCTGACCCAAGAAGAAGAGATGAAAAGGGAGAGTTTTTGATGTGTGTGTTTTTGGTATTTTAGTGTGTAAGTTGGAAGTGAAAGAAATAGACAAAGTTGTATAAAACATGATCCTAAAAATTATGCTAGTGTGTCTACTATGGGGGCTGATCGAACAAGGGTTCTAAGGAAGGGTATCCCAACTTTGATTTTTAGACTTTTATCGGGGGCTTGTGATGTGCTTAATTCATAAGTAAATGAAATCCTGAAAGTTCTCGTATTTAAGTAAGTGTTATAAATAAGTTTAGTAGTCTTAAAAATATCAAAAGAAACAAATTCATAGTTAGAATGTTTTAATTTAGTATGGACAATAATTTGATGTGCTGGGACGCGTTGTTTGTCGTTTTAAGTTGAATGCAGGACAAATCTTCCAGTAAGTGATTAAATATAGATGTAAACATTTAAAAAGAAATAATTCAAGCATAAAGTGAACTATTAACTTAATAAATTATAGATTGACTACCGTTAGCATGGTAACTGATCTGACAGAAATAATAAAAGTCAATAAATCAAAAGGTTGAATAGTACATTTTGGTGTTTGGAAAATTGGCAAAGGTTACACTTTATCTCGCTCTTTTGCAAACTTTAAAGCACCTGCCTAAATATCTAAAAGATGGTCTATGAGCTAAGCTTTGTTTGTTGGATCAGAGAGCTAATAGGCTTATCAAGACATTGTTGATGTCTGGTGAACCTTTGTCCTTCAACCTCTAGTTCTTATACATACTAGCTGACTCTATATTAGCTACAGAGGATATCTTCAAGTTATCTTCGAATCCTTGATGATGTCTCTGACGTGAACATTGCTGAGATTGCTCGCTGATTTCTTTATCAACAAGTCTTTTTATACTTAATCTAATTTATGTTTAAATCTAGTCAGAGTCCATTGGAAAATCAATTGGCGTAAAAATTTCCCCTATTTGAATATAAATTATACCAAGTTAGTTATTATAACTTATTGTAAATTAGCACGCAAATTATTCTTACTAATAATTTTTAAAGACAAGTAAACAACATGTGAAGTTTTATTAAGGATTACAATGATACATTACATGAGCCCTAATCCTTAAATTTCTTCATTTTCCTTTTTTGCTTCTTCACATAATTCCTTAGCCATCTATGATGATACATGATGGAGTCTTATTAGTTGAGTTGTGGATGCAAGATGAAACTCACTTCCTCTCTCAAAACACAAGTGATTATATTGATTAAGGAAGAACATTCCCCAACTACTTTCTTAGGCGGATTAAGGTTCTATCATCACCACCAGCTACCTTCTTAGGCTCCACTGTGAGAATGAGTTTATCAAAGTTAATCCTCTTCCTTTTCTTTGAGTCTCCGTAAGCTGGTTGCTTCTTCCTGGGTGCAAGGAGGTCAAATTTAAGTAGCTCGGGTGGTGGAGGAATATTTAGCTTAGCAGTTGTATCTCTTACCCACTTGAACTTTTATGCTAAATTTTCGAATAGCTAGGGAGTGTCTTTAAGTTTTTGATGCTTAGCTAACTCATGAACATCTATCCACCCCAAGAACCCTAGTTTGCATAGTGTGAAGTTGGTGTAGGTCTCGAAGTTCCTAACTGTTGGAATACGAACAAATATAAATTATATATGTCCGAAAATTTATTCGAGCCTAAGGGGACGCACACGTTAATACGTAGAACAATGCTTTAATATATTAATGTAATATATTAATTAGTGTTTAACAAACGATCGTTAAAAGTTTAACAAGAATAAATATTAGTCGTTAATAGTTAAAGGACTAATATGCAAAACCAGGAAAAAGGAAAGTTTTGGTTTCCCCCTCTTTCCTTATAGTCGGCCGAATACCCCTCCAATAGGAGGTGGGATTGCTTGCATGCTATCCAAGCTAAGAGGTATATAAATAGGGGTCTAGGGGCTTTCATTAGCTCATAACTTGTAATGCCTAAACCCTATAAAAATCCCTCTTGTGCTCTCTCCCTAGTTCGACCGGTTCTACATCCCTTAAAGGGATTTTCGGTTTCTTCTTTGTGGGTCGTGCGATCGAACAAACAAACCCTTGGGGTTTTTGAGTTGCAATCAAACATCAAGAAGGAGGTTCGTGTGTTAATTGATTCAAAGATGAAAAGATCATTTGGTTAAACACTACTAGTACTAGCATACACGTTATTTGCTAAGAACGTATTGTGTGTGAATACTTAGAGGGGTTATACTTTTAATCCTTGGTGGTTTTACTCGGTGGTTTTAGCATGGTGGTTTTCTATTACGTTTATTCAAAGCGGCATTTTTTAAATTGCTAAAAGGTACTCAAGTTCTTAAACCCTTGTTAATTATGAAGTTCTATACGTGTTTGATCTTTCCACTGCATACTCGTGATATGTTTAATTGTTAATAAGATCTAAAATCCCAACGGTGGCATCACGAGCCATCGCATATGTACTTGTAATTACAAGAATAAAATTGGACAAAATTAGGGTTCTTGATTGATTTTTTAAGCCCTTTAGGTGTTTTATGCATCAAGATTCGATCTTTGTGCATCAAGATTCAATTTTTATTGGTTATAAAATTAATTAGACGAATTTTAGGTTGTATGCAATTTTATAAAATAAAACTTGATGTGTTTAATTGTAAATTGATGGGTTTTTATGTTTAAATTAATTGTTAATTCGGCATCCACGATAAATACATGCTATTTATCATGGAGTGATATGTGATATTAATCTTGTTAATTGTTAATGAATTTTTATGCAAATATGATGATCAATAATTAGAACATGGACATTAAATATATGTGGTTTCGATCCACGACTTTAAAAGCTAAGGAAGACCTTGACAATGTCTTAATGGGGCCTAAAAGTTAATTTATGTGCTATGTGGTATGTATTTGTATAAGGCTTACGCAATCGATTACATCGATGAATGTGACCAGAGTTTATAGGATGAAGGAGCCTTATATGGATACATACATGTTTTAATTATTATATAATTATGATCATTATGAATATTTGCATGACTTAATTATTAAGTGTTGTTATTTAAATAATTGTTATGTGAGTTAGTTTTATGTTTATATTGTTTTTTATTTTAAGTATTGGACTTGTGAGAAAATAAAAAGGGTTTTTTGAAAATAAATATAAACATGACTAATTATTATGAAATCAGATTTATTATGAACTATTTATAGTTCATAATGTGTTTTCCAAATTAAAGTTTTATTTTGAATGGTTAAAACTGGACGCTATGGACTCATGGGAAATACGGCTCATCTCCGCTTCTTTGTGCGTTCGATTGGAGTTACCGTGAACCATGGCATGTCACTACAATGTCATTATTAAAGTTTTTTTTTTAAAATTAGTGCTACAAAGTTGTTTTACATGCTTCTTTGTACACGTTTTTCACCATTTTTAATCTTTTCCCGCGATTAAACATAATTCTTTATATTTGGAAACACGTTAAATCGTCAAATTTTAAAAAGTTAACACTATTTATACATTAGATGTATAGAAAATATGTGATACCGTAACAAATAACTTAATTGAGTAAAGTTTTTATTAAAATCTATGATACGAAGATGTATGCATGCTTCTTCGTACATATTTGTCACGACAAAATAGAATACCCTTTTTAAATAAGTTATTGCCATCCAATTCGTAAAAACACTTGTAGATGCTTTTTACTATGCGTGAGACATTTGTAGATCGTAATCCCAAGGTGATTGTACACTTTTTCGTGAGACATTAGTGTTACACAATCACAGTTTTTGATTAGACGACTTAATCGGTTTATAGGTGACACCTTAAATCGAGGCACAGATGGGATAAAATATGCTTACTAGAATATTATCGTAATAAAGTAAGTCCCATATTGTTCTAGGAATTGTACCGGTGGCAATTGTTGATCGTCAATTACCTTTTGAGTACACAATCACTAGCAGATCAACTGATGTGGTGGTGGTACGTCAAGTAAGATCCTAGTCTTTAGAAAATTAATTGTTTATTTGATTAAACATGGGTAGTTAATTTTCTTCAATAAGTTTTATCGAAAATACTAATTCTTGAACTTTAACTATGTTTTGTAGATGGCATTACCTGCTCAAAACATAAACCATTCGGCTTTCAGATCGCTGTTTGAAAGAGAAAAAATTTCTGGAAAAAATTTCAATGACTGGTTTAGTCAACTTAAGTTAGTCTTGAGAGTTGAAAAGAAAATGTTTGTCATTGAACAGCCTTTACCCGCGGCTCCTGATGTTGATTCCAATGCACAAGTGTTGTTAGAATGGAATGCATTATATGATGCATACAATGAGGTGGCTTGTCTTATGCTCGGTAGTATGACTCCTGAACTTCATAGACAATTTGAAAATTATTCACCTTATGAGATGCTTCAGGAGCTTAAATCTATGTTTGAGAAACAAGCTGGAGTGGAGAGGTTTGACCTAATCCAAACTTTACATGCTTTCAAACAAGAGGAGGGTAAACCAGTTGCTGCATACGTTCTACAGATGAAAAGATATGTAGACCAACTGGAATGTCTTGGTTATATGCTACCAAAGGATCTTATAGTAGGTCTTATCTTAAATGGCCTTACTAAAGATTTTGCTGGATTTGTAAGAAATTACAATATGCATAACATAGGGATGACGATTGGTGAACTTCATGCTATGCTCATTGAGTATGAAAAGGGTTTACCTAAAAAGGATGAAACACCACAAGTAATGATGATTAAAGGTGGTAAAATCCAAAAGGCCAATAAGAAATCGCTTAAAGCAAAAGGCAATGATAAAGCTAATGGCAAGGGAAATGATAAACAAGTTTATATCCCTAAGCCTAAAAACCCTAAACCTTCTGCTAAAGAGCACCCAGCTAAAGATGACACCTGCCACCACTGCAAGGAGGTGTCACTGGAAGAGGAACTGTCCTGTTTATCTTGCTGAGTTATTGAAGAAAAAGAAGCAAGTTGGCTCTGGCAGTTCTTCATGTATCTTCACAATAGAATTATTTGCTTTCCCTAATAAATCCTGGGTGTATGATACTGGTTGTGGTACTCACATTTGTATTACAAAACAGGAATTTAGAAAAGCAAGGAAACTAAAACAAGGAGCACTCTATTTGTATGTGGGCAATGGTGTTCGTGCACAAGTAGAAGCTATTGGAAGTTATGACTTAGTTTTGCTTAATGGCCTTGTGATTTGTTTAGACAATTGTCATTATGCACCTTCTATAACTAGAGGTGTTGTTTTAGTTCACCGTTTGGTAGAAAATGGATTTGTCCATTATTTTACGGATTTTAGAATTTCAGTTTCTAAGAATAATGTTCATTATTTTAATGATATTCCCAGTAATGGTATTTATGAAATTGATATGCATGATCTTGTACCAAATGTTAATTCTATTTATAATGTTAGCACTAAAAGAGCCAAACATAATTTGGACTCTACTTATCTATGGCACTGCCTTCTTGCTCATATAAATAAGAAACATATTGAAAAGCTACAACAAGAAGGGCTTTTAAAATCAACAGATGATGAGTCATTTGATCAATGTGTATCTTGTTTATCGGGCAAGATGACAAGGAAATCATTTCTACATCGTCCCGAAAGGGCGACTGATCTTTTTGGAATAATACATACTGATGTGTGTGGTCCACTTAGGCATGTATCAAGACAAGGTGCTAGCTACTTCATTACATTTACAGATGATTATAGTCGTTATGGTTATATTTATCTTCTTAAACATAAACCTAAGGTCTTTGAAACGTTCAAAGTGTTTAAAAATGAAATGGAAAATCAACTCGGGAAGATAATCAAGGCTCTTTGATCAGATCGAGGTGGCAAATACATAAGCCAATAGTTTAAAGATTATCTTAAAGTATGTGAATATATAACAGCTTAATCATTCTTACACACCACAACTTAATGGGGTTATCTGAAGGAGAAATGTATTTGTTAGACATGGTTCGATCATGGAAGAATCTTACAAATTATGCCTCTTATCCTTTTTGGGATTATGCTCTAGATGACTGCAACACATATTCTCAATAGGTTCCAACCAAGAGGTTGATATGAATCCATCAATATATTATGGTATGGAAAAGTTCCTATTCTGTCTTACTTAAAGGTCTGGGAGAGGGGAGGCGTTGTGAAGCGGGATAGCCTAGACAAAACTCCAACTAAAGATTGCTATTAAGTGTAATCCTTTTAGATACCCAAAGGAAACAATGGGTATACTATTTTTACTCCAACTGAAAAACAAAATAGTTGTTGGGAGGTAGACTGTGGTTCTTTGAGAAAAAATACCAAAACTCAGAAGTAGTTGAGAGGGCATGGATCTTGAAGAAATTCAGATGAAGATACATCACCTTCTAAAATCACTAGCGACATTCCAATGGAAGGTTGAAAGTTTTTGAACACATCAAAGAGGGAAGTGATTACGGTTCGTAGGTTCGAATGGACAATAGAGCTCCAGATCGATTATGTTCTAAATGTAGAGCGGAGGATCTTAGTTGTCTAGGGGATCTTAATGAACCACACTAGCTTAAAGCCGCGATGTTAGATTCTGGAATCTAATAAGTGGATTGATGCTTTGAATGCGAAAAATTACAATCATGATGGATTAATACGGTATGGGTCCTGATCCGATCTTCCTCCTGATGTATGGACTGTTGGTGAGTAAGTGGTATTTTTAAGAAAAAACTCCAACAATGGATGGTATTGTTCACACTATAAAGCTCGTCTTGTTAGCAATGGGTTATACTTAACTAATATGAGGGAGAATATGTAGAAACGTTCTTCACGTCGCTGACATTATAAGCTATTAGGATTCTCATATCTATAGTGGAGTTCTATGATTATGAGATACGACAAATGGATGTCAAAACTGCCTTCTTAAATGGTTATCTTGATGAAGACATTTATATGGTACAACTTGAAGGTTTTTTTGATCCTAATCGTCCCAGAAAAGTATGCAAGCTTCAAAGATTCATTTATGGTCTTAAGCAAGCATCAAGATGCTAGAATAAAAGATTTGATGAAGAAATTAAACGGTAGGATTTTGATCAAATATTGATGAGCCATGTGTATATCAATAAGGTAGTTGGAGTAATATTACATTCTATCACTGTTGTTGATGACATAATCATCATGGGAAATCTCATTCCAAGTTTACAAAGTGTAAAGGATTATCTTGGAAAGTGTTTTGCTATGAAAGATTTAGGGGAAGCAATATTTATTCTTGGAATCAAAATCTACAAATATAGGTCAAAACGATTGATTGGGCTTGGTGAAAATGCTTACATGGATAAGATCTTAAGGAGATATAAAATGGATAATTCCTAAGTGTCATATCCCCATGCAAGAAGACTTGACTTGAATAAAACAAAGGTGTTCAACACTCTAAAGAGGGAAGCGTAGGCCAAAATGTACCTTTACTTCGGTGGGGGGTTTTTCTTAATTATGTGTGTGTAAAGATGCATAGACCTGATGTCTGCGTTCCGCGTAAATACTTATAACATGATAGCACTTCAACAAAATCTGGTGAAAGTCACTAAAATGCTGTGAAAAATATTCTTAAAGTATTTAAGAAATTAGAAAGAATGTTCTCGTTTATGGTGGAAATCCGGAAGTGAAATTCGAGTGATTGCTATTGCAAGCGCTATTTGAGACCGATATAGGATGTACGAAATCTTGAAAGGATACGTTTTGGTTTTAATGGAAGCGCAGAGACTAGAAAAAGCTCTCATGCTAAACGGTCTTTTATTTTTTTAAATACATGAAGCCTGTACATAAGCATGAATTCATAGCTGCTTCAGAAGCAGAGATGGAAGCTGTTTGGATTAGGAAGTTTATTTCAGGGCTTGGTATAGTACCAACAATAAACGAACCAATTAAGATTTTTTGTGACAATTCAGCTGCACTTCTTATCGCCAATGAACTGGGGGTTCAGATGGGCGCCAGACACTACCATAGAAGTAACCTTCTTAAAGTTCACACAGATGATAATCTAGCATATCATTTACGAAGTTGAAAGGAAAGCTTACTTAACATGCTAAGAGCATGGGACTTCGTTTAGCTAGTAGTTTCCGGTAGATCTGTGTTTAGTATTTGGATAAGGGATGTTTTAAAATTTTATTTTATGATAATGATACTTGGTATTTTTGTTATTTTTATCTTAAATTATGTGCTATATTTACATGTTTAAATTCATGAATAATAATAGTTATTATTCTAAATTAATCCGTTCTCGATTAACATGTGAATATTGTTAAATTAAGTCAATTCTGAGTTATTGGTGATATTGTAGATATTAAAGATGTGTCCACCAAACTCACATGATATTTATAAGATGAATATTGGATTTCCCCAACACAAGAATATTACTTTATGGATCGTCGTCATTAAGTAAATCTTGTAAGTAATTTTATTTACAAAATCCTTAGACTTGAGATGCAAGTAGGTCTTGCATATGTGGACAATTCTTCTTGATCTAGTCTAAGTTATCCTAAAAATGGATAACTAATAAAGGCTATTTCAGAAGTGATTTTAAAACATGGTGACTTGGCACTTGTAGTCAATACAGAATATGTTCCTTCAATAGTTGAAGAATAATGCCACTAGGCCCCTCGTATAATTAATCAGATGTGTGTATGGCCGTACCCAAAGACTCATGTAGATATGTCTCATTGATTTTCAGTAATCTTGATTAGTTACATATACGAGAAACAAAATCATTAAATAATGGAATGACATTGATCAATATCCATTTTTAACACGGTATCAGAAACAAAGGGATTGTAAATTCATAAATCATTTGTCCATGTCTTTATGAAACCACACTCGGATATTTCTGGGAGCATTGGCGTGTTGCTAGACGATTACCAATGTTATTGTATAATTTCTACATGTCCAAGTGGGAGCTGTTGGAATATGTACAAATATAAATTATATATGTCCGGGAAATTTATTCGAGCCTAAGAGGCGCACACGTTAACATGTAGAACAACGCTTTAATATATTAATTAGTGTTTAACAAACGATCGGTAAAAGTTTAACAAGAATAAATATTAGTCGTTAATAGTTAAAGGACTAATATGCAAAACCGGGAAAAAGGAAAGTTTTGGTTTCCCCATCTTTCCTTATAGTCGGCCGAATACCCCTCCATGAGGAGCTGGGATTGCTTGCTTGCTCTCCAAGCTAATAGGTATATAAATAGAGGTCTATAGGCTTTCATTGGCTCATAACTTGTAATCCCTAAACCCTATAAAAATCCCTCTTATGCTCTCTCCCTAGTTCGACCGGTTCTACATCCCTTAAAGGGATTTTCGGTTTCTTCTTTGTGGGTCGTACGATCAAACAAACAAACCCTTAGGGTTTTTGAGTTGCGATCAAACATCAAGAAGGAGGTTCATGTGTTGATTGATTCAAAGACGAAAAGATCGTTTGGTTAAACACTACTAGTACTAGCATACACGTTGTTTGCTAAGAACGTATTGTGTGTGAATACTTAGAGGGATTATACTTTTAATCCTTGGTGGTTTTACTTGGTGGTTTTAGCGTGGTGGTTTTCTATTACATTTATTCAAGGCGGTGTTTGTTAAATTGCTAAAAGGTACGCAAGTTCTTAAACCCTTGTTAATTATGAAGTTCTATACGTGTTTGATCTTCTCGCTGCGTTCTCGTGATATGTTTAATTGTTAATAAGATCTAAAATCCCAACACTAACTTCATGATCACCAGTAATAGTCATTGTGACATGTTTGTTTTTCTCAACCTTGAAACATATTCCAGGCTGAGGATTTGCTATAACACCCCGTGTTTTAGGGTTATTGACGTCGTCAATAAATTCACTATGTATTTTTAGTATTGTACGCGTTTGCTTTTAATCATAATCGTTAAGTTAAATCGCGTAAGCTAAAAATGATCATTCAATGTAAACGGGCATCAAACAATTAAATATTTACATCAAGCAAGTGTTAAGTAATTATTTTGAGGATAATTATTAACTTTGTTCATTTTATTTTTATTGGTTGCGTAAAGTGTTTACGTTTCGCGATAAAATACGTTTAGGCATTCCCGGAACCACCAAAACTTTTCTACGCTTCAACAAATACCCACTTTTATACCCAATACTCAAAAATCACAAAAATATATCATACATATGCATACATAGCCGGATTTAGACACAAAGATGCAAAGAAAATATCATAGAAAACATTTCTCCATGTTTTCATAGGATGTTCTCAACTATTAGGGAACATCTACCCATTTTCTCAATACCTTAACCAAAGACTTCCACATTTTACTCTAAGTGTTCCTTGGACTAGTCAAGAGTGTATAAGATGCAAGTAACTGCTAAGATAACACACACATATCCATTTCCTTAAGGTGAAAATCAAACAAATACTCCCTCTTGGCTCTTATAAGCCTACGGCAAACAAACACCCCCTATACAAATCCATAACTTGAATATCTAAGAACATACAAGCACTCATACATCATATCTAAGATGTCTTAAGTTGTTAGCAAGGGTTGGTTAAAGATTTACAAGTATTGAAGCAAGTATTGCAAGATTAGGGTTTCTATTGGAATTAAGGTTTTTTAAGCTTGTAAGCTTTGGTTTTATATCTAAACAAGGGTTTAAATATTGTGGTCTACCATATTACATCATCATAAGGTTATCTAAAATCCCTTAACTTTTCATTTTCATGATTTTATGTGTTTATGATGTTTATATAGCAAAATCACCATTTAGGAAACTTTTGAACATTTAAAATGGATTTTTACTTGTGATTATTGTTTCATGAACTTTTTAATATGTTATGAGGTTGGTAATATCATGTCATAATGAGATTATGAGTATTGTACAATGTTGGTTTAAGTATAAAATGTATAAGTATAAACTAGTTGTTATAAAAAGTTACTTATACATGTCATAAGCAAATGAGTATGTAAACATGTGATCTTGTTAACTTGGACATTTCTTGGACAATTATGGACTTAGGGACCCTAGAAATGTAATACATGTGATAATGAGTAGTGTAATGGATTTGTTACAAGATGGTTAAGCTGAAAAGTATAAAATCAAGTTTAAAACATGTTTTTAACACAAACCTCCAAACTTTCTGTTTTGGTTCGAAAAATAAGGTATACTTTTAATATTTTTATAAAATAGTACGTCTCATGACGATTCCAAAAAGGTAAGAAACTCGAAAAACCGCCTTATAATGAAAAAGATACGGCAAATATACGTTTTATGTTAATACCGGGTTTATAAAAGTAAATTTTATAAAAACAAATTATCAAATACTTATGGTATAAAAAGTTTAGTATTTTTCACAGATTACACATATTTTTAGGATTCCAAAATGATAAGAATCATAATTTTTCAATCGATAACGAAGAAGTTATGAATTACGCGAGTTTACGATAATTAATAATTTTATAAAATAAATTTTATAAAAAGTTACTGTTCATCAGGGACATTATTTTTGGAAAACATCATTAATATGATAAAACTTTAAATAACAAAGACGTTCTCGAAAGAATCGCTAATAACGGAGCTATAACGAATAAAATACGACGTTTACTGGTTCTACGTTAATTAAAGTTATAAAAATAAGTTTATAACTGGTATGAACAGTAAAAAAAGAACTGTTCATCAGAGGACTAAAAATATGAAAATGTCAAATTTTGATAACACGTCTTAATACGAAAGCGTGGACATAAGAAACGCAAGAAACAGACTTGAAACGTGAAAGTTATGTCATTTTTACCAAAGGTATATTTATAAACGTTTTAACTTTATAAATATGATTTCACTAAAACAATTAGATGGTGATTAGCTATATAGAAATATACATGGTAGTAGTTACCCAATGTGATTAGTACTTATACGACCTATATTGGATTAGGCTGCACTCGATCATTACCGTGACGCATTTTCTGTGATACACTTGATATACGCTCACTCAAGGTGAGTTCATAGCCCCACGTTTTACATAATTTGTTTTATAAGTTTTTGGGGTGAGAAACATGCACTGTTTTATAATTGGACACAAGTGGATAAGTTTTACATCATGATTACGTGTTGCCTAAGTAGCGATAACCCTAGTTGAGCCCATTATCATGAACTGTCAATTACTGGATTATGAGCGCAAATGTTCTGAATAGATCTATTGGGATTGACATCCCCGTTTGGGTGATTAGCTATCACTAGACAAACGAACGTATAGCATGTCGAACATAGGATGTTGCGGGTTAGAACATCACCACGGGCAATGTAGGCCATTTATATGGTATTCATTTATGTCGAGCTTTAGTGTCATGAGCTTAGGGCAACGTAATTACATTTATATGATGTCTGCATCTATTGCATTATCATACACTTGGGAAATCTTGTGGTCCTATAATATACGATTTATCAAACCTATGAATTCACCAACATTATTGTTGACGTTTTAAAGCAATGTTTTTCAGGAGGACAATAAGCACGAGGTGCAACGGATACATTGGTGGTTTTGATTTGGATATCATGCATTAAAGATTTTGTCGCATTACATTTTGTATATCTGTTATGGGCTTGAAATCTTTGTAATTTGAACAAGTGAAGCTTTGGGCTTATGTACCAAATACTTTGTTAAATCCAATGTATCGGTTTTAAACGAATTTTTGGTCGTTCTATATATATATCTTGTGTTATTGATCTATGAAGTAACACGCCCTGGACCCTTATTCTGCTGCGACCCAATTTGGGGGTGTTACAACAACCTCCAATTACTGAACGGTCATATTTTATCTATTCACATTTCACCAATCAATTGCAATGACTACTTTAGCAGAACACATGATTATTGTTGGGGCTGAGAACCATCCTCCTATGCTTGATTAGCCAATGTACGATTCATGGGTGAGTCGTATGAGGTTATACAGCAAAGGGAAGAAACACGGCAGAATGATGATTAATTCAATTGATAATGTTCCACTTGTCTATCCAACTGTTGTTGATGAAAATAGTAAGACTCGACCTAAGACATATTCAGAACTCACTGAAGCAGAACAACTTCAAGATGACTATGATGTTCAAGCCACCAATATCATTCTTCATGGCCTTTCACCAGATGTGTACTCACTTGTCAACCATCAAGAGGCAGCTAAAGCTATCTAGGATAGAGTCAAGCTATTAATGAAAGGAACTGAATTATCCTATTAAGAGCGTGAATGCAAGTTGTACAACCTGTTTGATAAATTTAATTTCGTCAAAGGTGAAACATTGTATGAGTAATACTGTAGATTTTCTCAACTCATCAATGACATGCACACTATTGGAATGACAATGCAGCAAGTTCAAGTGAATATAAAGTTTTTAAATGCTCTTCCACCGGACTGGAGTAAGTTTGTCACCGATGTCAAGTTAGCAAAGAGTTTGTATACTACCAACTATGATCAGTTGTATGCATATCTTAGTCACATGAGTGACATGCTAATGAAGTTCGCATAATGCGTGAAAGATATCCAGATCCACTTGCATTGGTTGCTAACTCTCAAACTCTATACAATCCCTCTCAGTATCCACAACATTCACTTCCTTTACTAAATCAGTCTTCTCAACAATCCACACCAACATATGCTGCACCTCATCATCATCAACAATATCACACTCCAGTCAATTTGTTACCACCATCAGGTCCTTCATAGTTATATCTAACTCCTTTAGTTTTACAACTACCACATGCTAAATTTTACCAACCAGAGACAAGCCTTGTTGTTCCAACATTTCAACAAAGTTTGTCACCGATGTCAAGTTAGCAAAGAGTTTGTATACTACTAACTATGATCAGTTGTATGCATATCTTAGTCAACATAAGTGTCATGCTAATAAAGTTCGCATAATGCGTGAAAGATATCCAGATCCACTTGCATTGGTTGCTAACTCTCAAAATCTATACAATCCCTCTCAGTATCCACAACATTCACTTCCTTTACTGAATCAGACTTCTCAACAATCCACACCAACATATGCTGCACCTCTTCATCGTCAACAATATCACACGTTAGTCAATTTGTTGCCACCATCAGGTCCTCCATAGTTATATCCAACTCCTTTAGTTTTACAACTACCACATGCTGAATTTCACCAACCAGAGACAAGCCTTGATGTTCCAACATTTCAACAAGGTAAAGATCTAATAGACTGCATTAACAAAGCAATGTCATTTTTGTCAGCTGTGGCATCACGCTTTCCCTCAACCAACAACCAACTTAGAACATCTTCCAATCCCAGAAACCAAGCAACCATTCAAGATGGTAGGGTTACAGTTCTACAAGTTTAGGGGAGACAAGCTCATAGTTTTACTGGCACTGGACTAGGGGAAATGCTACAGCCTCAGGGAGAAATAATGCAGTTGGTCAGGCAAAGGTGGTTAAATGTTAAGACTGTTAAGGTGAAGGGCATATGGAAAGGCAGTGTACTCAACCAAAAAGACCAATGAACTCTGGATGGTTCTAAGAAAAGATGTTGCTCGTTCAAGCACAGAAAAATGGTCAAGTATTGGATGAGGAATAGTTGGCATTCTTAGCAGACCCTGTAATTCCATATGGACAAGCTTCTTAGACAAAAACACCACAAAATGTTGCCTTCCAAACTGAGGATCTTGATGTTTATGACTCTGACTGTGATGACGTATCTTCAGCAAAAGCGGTTTGGATGGCCAATCTTTCAAGGTGTGATTCAGACGTCCTCTCTGAGGTACCATATTCTGACATTTATCAAGATGCTATGATTAATCAAAGTGTGCAAAAGATGCAGTGTTCTGAAGAAACTCATAATTGATGATTATCCAGATAATGAGATAACAAGTGATAGTAATATCATTCCTTAGTCTCGATATCTACAAGAATCGCAAGATGCGGGTATCCAAGATACTAATTCTTCTGCACAACACGATATATCAGTAATATCTATGGTTGAACAAATGACTAATCATGTAGCCAATTTAGATAAGGAAAATTAGGAAAATAAAATGGTTAATGAATCCTTAACCGCTGAGCTAGAGAGATATAAGGAACGTGTCAAAATTTTTGAACAAAGACAAAATGTTGATTTGAGCAAACGTGAAAAATTAATAGATTCACAAATGGATGACATGATTCATAATAAAAATGAAAAGTTTGCGGCCTTTCAAAAGGAGATTGACATACTTAAACATGATCTTTCTAAACATGTCAAAGAAAAGGAATCTCTATTGACAACATTCACTGTTTTCAAAACGGAAACCAAAGAAAAAGAAGATAACCATATGGACAGGGAAATTGATTTAGAAAAGAAAATTAAGGAACTTGATAATATTGTTTATAAAGTGGGTCAATCTGTGTAAACTGTGCATATGCTAACAAAACCATAACTTTTTTAAGATGACGCCCATAAACAAGCTCTTGGCTATCAAAATTCGTTTTATCTTAAGAAAGCTCAACGGATTAAGCCAACTTTATATGATGGTAGTGTTATCTCTAAGAAACATGATGTGATGTTTTTTATTGATGATGAAGAGACATTTATTTTGGAAGAAGATAGTCGATCAAAAATGCTTGAAAAACAAAATGATCCAATTTATAGAAAACAAAAAATTAATATTTCTTCCAATGATTATTCAAAATTAAATAAATTGTCTGAAGATTTTGGTAAACATTTTGTTCCACAAAAAGAATTGTCTGTAGAACAAGCTTTCTGGTTAACCCGGTCAAACCCTATGTAACACCCCCAAACTATGATACGCAGCGGAATACAAACATTGGGGTTCTACTTCATAATACATGCACACGAGACCCAGTAAACGTTCAAAGATACATTTATAAAACACAATTTCATTTATTAGAAAGATGAGAGTTACATAGGTCCCAATACCAACGTAGAAATTTATTTTGAAAAGTCACACACGACTTGATTTCTAAAACATTAATTTAGTTTATGACACTACTTCACCGAGACACCGTCCTTGATATCCGCGTTTCGTCCCGTCCAGCCATCAACAGCAATTAACCTGAGATACATCCTTAAAAACGTCAACAAAACGTTGAGTGAATTCATAGAGTTTACACATAACAGTTAGAACGCATATTTGGTTCAGCAAAACATATAAGATTGCTCGTAAGACAAGTTATATATAAATAATGAATTCCAACTAATGAGCCCGTGTACCGAAACTTAACACATTCATCCCGTAGGACAAAATCATGTCCGAGAAGTATGCCCCTTCTCCTAATACTAACTACAAAATGTCCGTTACAGGGTGCTCACCTTCGGATTCATACCCCGGACAGGGTTGTCAAGCCTAATAGATCTATTTAATGCATTCGCGTTCACCATAAACAAGGCAATTAACGGTCACACAGAAAAAGGCATATACTCAATAGTGCATGGAATCATATTTAGTATCAAAACATATAGCGATCCTATTTTCAAAAAACAGCAAGTATCCCCCTCGCGGGTTTAAAAACATTTAAAACACTTAAAAGCGAGGCTATGAACTCATCTTGATCGAAGCCGAAGATTAAATAACCGAAACAATCACGAACTACTCGATGACGAGCTTAACCGCGACCCAAAATTTATGTCGTTCAATTATTACATCGTAAGATGCGATCGGATAGTGCACGCATCGCAACTATCAAAATAGTATAAATATACATACACATGTGATGAGAAATCCACTTGCGCGTCCTAAATCCTAAACTCCACTTAATTAAGTTATAATCTTTCTTTCATTTATATTATACATCGCTTAACCGAAAACTTTCTATTTTAGGAAACTTTCTATTTTTGGAAAGTTACTATTTTCGGAAAGTCACCATTTTTAGTAAGTCTCGTTATCCAATTATATTTATAATAATATTTATTTATCTCGTCGAGCTTTATTATTTACTTTTACCGGGATTATGTCCCGTATATTACAAAAGTTTCTATTTTTTTAGAATCTCCCTCATTCGTAACAATCGTTAAGTTTAAAATATCTTACTCGTAATAATAATAGCGTTTAATTACTTTTATTACATCCGACAAGTTTAGTATTAACCCGTTGACTTTCAAAAGTCAACGTTAGTCTTTAATTGACTTTGAATTTTTATACACATTTATAATTAAATCTGTCCCGCTCCAAACGACCCGTTATATCACATTTTCATGACTCGGACTCAAAAGAGATTTTATGTAAAGCGACATTCCGGACAACTTTTTAGTTTTAGCCGAGTCCTGAAACTCGACATAAAATGACCAAAATGCCCCTGCAAGTTTCTGCATGAACTTTGACTCTTCTTAATAAAAACACAGACTTTGACCGTGGGTTTTGACCCGTTATCACTCGATTTTAAAACTAGCGAGCCTCGCGGCAAAGTAAAACATTATTCCGAGCAACTTTCGTGTTTTGCTGGAAGGCCGAAACGGACTCGAAAGTGCTTAAAACGAGCGTTGAATTTCCTGATAGCAACTAGTATTTAATGCAATGTGCAGAATTTTTACACTAAAAGTGTACATCTCGTTTTAGCTCTAACTTCTTCGTTATTTGGAGTTAGAAGCTCCGTTTTATGTAAAAACAATCGTCTAAGAAAGCTTTATCATATTGTTCAATCAAAAATCAAATTACACAAAATCTCGACCCTCGTTTTCCGTGCCAAAGTTGCTGCACAAAATATACCTATTTCTAAACGCGCCAAAACTCATTTTTGATCCAAAATCTCACTCACATCACATCTAAAATGGCCTATAATTCGTATTTAACTCACTCAATCATTTTATAACATCAACTAACTAATCGGCGCAAGATCTTATAGATTTCATCACATGCAACGACTAATATCATTCAATAAACGAAAATGAACAAAACAAAAATAAAAAGAGTGCTTACAATGCTATAATAAGGAAGATCGAACTCTATAAATGGTCACACTTGTCCTTTTGTTCCTTTTGTCATGACTTCAAACCCAAAACCAACCCGAAACTAACCCAAGTCAAACTAAATCAACCCAAGCTAGTCTAGTGAATAACCAATTAAACAAAATACACCTTTGTGTGCCTCCTCCTTGGTTCGAACCCTTAACCGAACCCAAAACCTTCACCCTTTTGAATCCAAGATTCCCACTAATATTTTTTCCACCAATCTTATTAATCTTAACCAACTTAAAACCCACTTATCTCAATAGAACTCAAACATGCATAAAACCTTAATGCATGTGTATTTTTATTCCATGGATGATCCTAAATAAACCTTCTAAACAATATTGAGTGACTAGGAAAATCAAAACACCATAAGGGTGTTTGTTTGTGTACTCGTTCAAACAAAAAAGAAAAGAGGGAAAAGAAAACAAGCTAAAACTTTGTTTTTGGTTGCTCCAAACTACCTTTGAATGACATTTGAATAGATACAATTGATCAAAACTTGAAAATGGAAGTTGTATGTGTGTATATAGGTGGTCGGATAGAGAGCAAAGAGAATAGGAGAAAAAACAATTTTTGGGAATATGAGTTTTCTTTGTACACTAGAATGGTTTTTATAAGACACAATCATTAACACTATTGGGAACTCACAAAAATTTTGAAAAGGTTGAGTGTGTGTGTGCCTCATAGCCGGCGGCTATGGGCTAGTATGCATGTATATTTTTTTTCAACTTTTATTACTTGTATTTTTTTTCTTGTAGACTTTTATTTTAAATATTACTTGACACTACAAATGTAAACATGTCACTTTAGTTAAAACGCGAGTCTCGGCCAAGGACAAGGAACAAAGACGACAAGGTTTGAAAATAATAATTCACGATCAATAAAAATAATAACGATACACGTCGTAAGCTTTTACGATGCTTAAAACGATTAACGAACGTGCGGTCAAACAGTGACTCGTGAATCGTCAAAAAAGGTTAAAATTTCAAATTTTCGTTCGTAATAAAATACGAAAATAGTTATTTACGACAAATAAAATTTTAAATGTCGACGTTCGCTTACACGTCGTGAAACTTGGGTTGTTACATTCCACCCACCTTAAGGGAGCGTCGTCCCGGTGCTCATCCTTTCTTACTCGTCTTGATTTCTTTTATGGTGAGACAGTTTCCTTACGATTGGACGGTCTCACGTGCTCAAAGCAAAAATCACTCGATATAATACTTGTCTTGACTATTCCGGATGAAAAGTTAACAAAATAAATGATAATTCATATCAATAAAAATCAAAAATATAGTTACAACTACTCTTGTCCTAAGAGACAATATACGTCGCTAAACATATCCGAGAAAACATAAATCGCGTCGTTTTTAAACGAAAGATCAGCCCAAATCGTATTTGGTAATTATTTCAACAAAACAAAACGCACACCGCTATACAACTAAAACATACATTGCTAACGAAAATCAAAAGATACGTCAATAATCAAAACCGATATATTTTTATGCGTCATCATCCAAAACCAAAGTACTCATCAATATCCAAAAACCAAAATACACATGTCGCCCTTCCGGTATCATTTAATAATGGCCCACCGGTTGCGAAAAATATTCCGGAGTACACACGACCCCATCAAACGCATTATAGCACTAAAATCATATATTCAATTAAGCACATATTCGCCTATTAGTCATTTTTAAAATGACTATGTTTCTACTTAGCTTATCATTACGCTTTCGCAATAGTCATGCATGCTTTCTATAAGTTTTAGCAAAATATATGTGCCTACTTATAAGGAAGCCTCAACAATGGCCATGCTTATTACGCGGGTTCATACCCAACCGATTAGATTGCTCATTATACCTGGCTTGCCGGATGGTCAGTCCTCTTGGTAATGATCTCGACTAATTCACGGTTAGGTTTTAGCCATCCATAGTCATGCTTGTGTTTAACAAGCCACAACCGACAATGGTCTACCAGGCTTACGTACCTCCTAAACCAACCTTCATTTATACTCGGGTAAGTATACCTATTCACTCACGTCCTAGGCCGAATCATGGCAACACAAAAGCGACATATACGCTTGCTACCAGTCAAGAGCACATAGCACATAAGACACATAGAGCACATAATTCGGCGGTGATAATCCCGCTAGAAAACACATATTGTCGAAAGACAAATTGAGAACAATCAAGAAAACAATTAAGCATCATGGGATCGTTGCTCGTTCGATGAAAATCAAAACTCCAATGTTTATGTACCGCGATCAACATAGTCGACTCGATCTTATCGCATCGCCTCAAATCCTAGATGCCTCAACTTATCAAGTCAAGATAATTACACACATTCCTATTTTGATACCGTTCGGCTTAAGGCGTTAGCTACTCCGATCGTTCCTTTAGGATGGAAACGGATGTCACCATTCGGCTGGAATCTCCAAATCTTTTTGCTCTTTCATACGCACACAAAGTCATTACGTCAAGGAGTAAGGATCACTAACCTTAAGTCAGGTGTCGCTTAGTGCCTTATTCTAATCCTTGACGACATCAGGTATACTTACAACTATACTACCACTACATTCTATTTCGGGGAAAGAAGTCTTCTTCACCGCCATCAGTTGATACGTCAAAGGCAACACACATCCAATGTCGGAGAGGTCTTCTCCATTTCTCGCTTTCAACCTCGGGACTAATCGTCTCAGCACCCACCTTAGGAATTTTTACATCTCCAAGAAGATTCCTTCTCAGTGTCGATATTAGGTTTACACCCTTGATAGCTCAATTCTACCATTGCTTACTAGCACACCGACTATACTTGGTCTTGACACGTCTCCATAACAATCACCGATCTTAATTACCACTAGCTAGATTTCACTCCTTTCTAGACACACTCGTTCCGAACAATACCGTAGGTATTTCTTCTTCAGGACGACTCGGTCATAATGACTCACATGAGACTCTCTCCATGCAGTCAATAGGAGTAGGGTTACTTGCATAAGAATCCATAGCAGGGTAAAAATATTTTCTTATTCCGAAAACTTGACCCAAACATCTATCCCAATTACCAAGCGCTTAGGGTGACGATTTATCCGACATAACGTGGTTCTTCCTAAATTATGCATAGTTGATCAGGTTATGCATAATTGAGGACCAAATGACATCATGTCCATCCTCGTCAAAACGTTTATTTTTCGTACGCTACATGCGTAAGTTAATTCCAAGAAAATTTTCAAAGAGTAAAAATCTAATTATTTCAAAAGAAAGAAAAAAAGATAGCACCATCCTCCATTCTTATTACTTAAAAGGGGAAATGTATTCATATATATATATTATATAATAATAAAATTTTTTTCAAAAGAAGGTTTATTTGACACCATAGGGGCAGTTTATGAAATCTGAAAACACATTTTTCTATTGTTTACACAAACAATTTATACAACATAGTCAATATGATTCGCGCAACGACATTTGTTCGACACACAAATTTGTTATTGCAATTCATAGTTTTAAAATCATCAATTTTCAAAACATCATTAAATACAGTTTGGTCAACGGTCACGGCAAGTTTCAAAATAATACCCACTCATGGACAATGCAAGCAAGTATCATACGCGTGCAAAAGATCCACCAACCAGAATCATTTCACCCTTGTAGTTAAGTCAATCTAGTAACAAGGCCACTCAAAACATCATCATCCACAATCGCACAAACTCATAATCAAAGGATGATCATAGTCTCATAACCATAATAATAACAATGCTGAGGGTAGTACACGTACAACCAAAATCCGCTAAAAGTTACAAATTTCCTGTTCTAAGACCGATACATCTCAATCATAACAATTTTCTAAGTTTCTAACATAGGAATCCTAACATATCCAAATGGCTACGGTGTTTACAAAAACCAAAATACACCCTGCAGCATGACCTCACTAACTGGCACTAGAAGTTTAGTGGCTATACAAATGGTCATAACCAAATCCAAAAATCAAAATAAACTACTAATAGGACTACTGAGGTCCGAGGGTCTTCTCTTCAATGCTGCAAGTCACTTATCCATCCCTAAAATGCACTGCATCAGTGTGCTCTCCTGGATGCCCATCTCTGAAACTGCAGTCTGCAGCTGCTGAATCTGTGTCTCTCTCTGCTGCACTGCTGCCTGCAAGGCCTGCACCTGCGAGTCAACTCAACAATCGTCTCATCTCTCTAGGCCGTAGTCTGCTGACCCTGCTCAACCTGAGCACCAACCTGCTCCCATCTGTCTACAACATGAACCATTTGGGATGCCATCACCTGCATCTGTCCCTCCATAGCAAAAACCCTCGGACCAATCTCCCTGATAGAAACACCAGCTTCTACCTCAGTATCACTCACCTGGATCACTTTCTTCACCAGTCGCCCATGTTCGTACTTCAGGTTACCCAAGCGGGTACCCAAGTCCTCAATCACTGATGAAGGTACAGGAAGTCCTGAGGCTGAGTGGGGGAAAGATGGTCCCTCAGCAGCCACAGTGGATGGACCTCCAACCTCGTAGACGCTCAGTGGCTGCACTGCTGGCATCGGAGGTGGTGTGACGGGAGCCATCAGCCACTCCTCGTTCACCTCCCAAACCTCCTCCTCATCAAATCCCTCGGAGGCATCATCCTCAAAATAATCATCGCTAAACAACATGGCAATATCTTCATCCATATCAATCTCTAGAGCGATCATCTGCTCCTCCGCCTCGACTATCGGCTCAGTAACCTCATCCACTATCGAGCCAACCATCGGCTCGTCCGCTACCACTCCAAGCTCTCCGAGTAAAGGTACATCCGCCTCAATCCACTCGTTGTTGTTGTTCGGGTTACCAGCATATCCTGGTAGTGATCCGGGTGCGAAGAAATCATAAGCTGGATGCGGGTCCGGCTCATCTGCGGGAAAGTCAAACACGCGGTCCGGCGACAAAAGTTCGCCCATGATACTACAAAAGAATGGAAATACTTATATTAGTAACCATCATACACATTTTTAATCATATGTAAAATTATACTCATCACATATCAGGATGTTTTATGATTTTGCATTAAAGGCATAAAGAAATTAATTTTTTCGCGAGATGCGAATACCAAGTTATATATATATATATATATATATATATATATATATATATATATATATATATATATATATATATATATATATATATATATATATATATATATATATATATATATATATATATATACATATATAACCATACATTATAGAACGGATGCCGTATATATACTTATATAATCATTACTTATATCAAGTGTATCCCACTTGTTACGCACATAATATGCAATCCAATATACCACATTAGGCTTCTAAGGATCGGGAACAATGCGCGCGCGGATATCGAACAACGGTGAAAGACTCGTGAAAATTTTCTGAAAATAGTTGTAGTCCAAGTTTTGTAAAACGACTTAGTTCACTACAACTCGTGCTCTGATACCACTCTGTAACACTCCCAAACTACGATATGCAGCGGAATAGAACCATTGGGGTGCTACTTCATAATACATGCACACGAGTCCTAGTAAACGTTCAAAGATACGTTTATAAAACACAATTTATTTATTAGAAAGATCAGAGTTACATAGGTCCCAATACCAACGTAGAAATTTATTTCGAAAATTCATAACACGACTTGATTTCTAAAACATTAATTTAGTTTACGACACTACTTCACCGAGACACCGTCCTTGATATCCGTGTTCCGTCCCGTCCAGCCACCAACAGCAATTAACCTGAGATACATGCTTAAAAACGTCAACACAACGTTGTTGAATCATAGAGTTTACACATAACAGTTAGAACGCATATTTGGTTCAACAAAACATATAACATTGCTCGTAAGACAAGTTATATATAAATAATGAATTCCAACTAATGAGCCCGTGTACCGAAACTTAACGCATTCATCCCGTAGAACGAAATCATGTTCGAGAAGTATGCCCCTTCTCCTAATACTAACTACAAAATGTCCGTTACAGGGTGCTCACCTTTGGATTCATACCCCGGACAGGATTGTCAAGCCCAATAGATCTATTTGATGCATTAGCGTTCACCATCAACAAGGCAATGAACGGTCACACAGAAAAAAGCATATACTCAATAGTGCATGGAATCATATTTAGTATCAAAACATATAGCGTTCTCATTTCTACAAAACAGCAAGTATCCCCCTCGCGGGTTTAAAATAATTTAAAACACTTAAAAGCGAGGCTATGAACTCATCTTGATCGAAGCCGAAGATTAAATAACCGAAACAATCACGAACTACTCGATGACGAGCTCAACCGCGACCTAATATTTATGTCGTTCAATTATTACATCGTAAAGATAATGCATCTGAAGTGCGCGCACGCAATATCATCAAACTTGTCATAAATATACATACACCATGTGAAGAGAATTCCACTTGCACATCCTAAATCTCTAAACTCACTTAATAAGTATAATCTATCTTTCAAATTATATAACATCAATTAAATTGTAAAACTTTCTTTCTATTTTAGGAAACTTACTATTTTTGGAAAGTTACTATTTTCGGAAAGTCACCCTTTTTAATAAGTCTCATTATCCAATTATATTTATAATAATATTTTTTTATCTCGTCGAGCTTTCGATATTCAATGTGGTTATTAATTACTCAAACGTGTATATAATTCTGCTCTATTTCAACAAAAAGTTTTTATTTTTATAATCTACTTCGTTCATAACAATCATTAAATCTAAAATATTATACTCGTAATAATAATAATAGTGTTTAATTACTTTTATAACATCCGACAAGTTTAGTATTAACCCGTTGACCTTCAAAAGTCAACGTTAGACTTTATTTGACTTTGACTTTTTATATATATTTATAATTAAATCTGTCCCGTTCCAAACGACCCGTTATATCACTTTTTCACGACTCGGACTCTAAAATGATTTTATGTAAAACGATATTCCGGACAACTTTTTAGTTTTAGCCAAGACCCAAACCTCGACAAAAAATGACCAAAATGCCACTGCAAGTTTCTGCAGGAACTTTGACTCTTTTAATAAAAACACAGACTTTGACCTTGGGTTTTGACCCCGTTATTACCTGATTTTAAAACTAGCGAACCTCACGGCAAAATATAACATCATTCCGAGCAACTTTCTTGTTTCGCCGGAAGGCCGAAACGGACTCGAAAGTGCTCAAAACGAGCGTTTTATTAATTTCCTGTGACAAGACAATGCACATAAAGAGCACTAGTATTTAACCCAATGTGCAGAATTTTTACACAAAATGTACATCTCGTTTTAGCTCTAACTTCTTCGTTATTTGGAGTTAGAAGCTCCGTTTTATGTCAAAACGATCGTCTAAGAAAGCTTTATCATATTTTTCAATCAAAAATCAAATTTCATAAAATCTCGACCCTCGTTTTCCGTGCCAATGTTTCTGCACAAAATATACCTATTTCCAAACGCGCCAAAACTCATTTTTGACCCAAAATCTCACTCATGGCACATCTAAAATGGCCTATAATTCGTTTTTAACTCACTCAATCATTTTATAACATCAACGAACTAATCGGCGCAAGATCTTATAGATTTCATCACATGCAACGACTAATATCATTCAATAAACGAAAATAAACAAAACAAAAATAAAAAGAGTGCTTACAATGCTATAATAAGCAAGATCGGACTCGATAAATGGTCACACTTGTCCGTTTGTTCCTTTTGTCGTGACTTCAAACCCAAAACCAACCAGAAACCAAACCAAGTCAAACTAAATCAACCCAAGCTAGTCTAGTGAATAACCAATTAAACAAAATACACCTTTGTGTGCCTCCTCCTTGGTTCGAACCCTCAATCGAACCCAAAACCTTCACCCTTTTGAATCCAAGATTCCCACTAATATTTTTTCCTACCAATCTTATTAATCTTAACCAACTTAAAACCCACTTATCATAACAGAACTCAAACATGCATAAAACCTTAATGCATGTGTTCTTTTCTTCCATA
>BQNB010025782.1:6298-59271 GCA_026074375.1 Tanacetum coccineum
ATCTATGTAGTTGTAAGTTGTGACAAAACGTAATAAGCAAATAAGTTGTTTACAAGCTTAGCCAAACACAACCATTGGGCATTGCCTCTGTAATACCGCTCACCGCAAATATTTAGTTGACCGGCCAATAATGCTATATGAAAATTTACCCAAATCAGTGTTGCAAAAAAAGCCTACAATGCCAATTAATCGTCGCCTATGCGCTACTGATTAATCGATCGAACAATCAGTCAACCATGGTTAACAGCGGTCAAAGACAGTCAATGGTGGTCAAACTTGCTGAAACCTGCGAATCTTGCTAGAATTACCCAAAACTAACTCGCCGTAAATATGTTTTAATCACTTTTGTAGTTGTTTATATCTATTATAAGTTGGTTTTTAAGGAAACTTTTGTCGGAAATACATAAAACTCGCCAGAAATACCAAAACTTGCCGAACATAACAATCTGATTAATCACATATTAATCCCGCCTAAAATGATTACAAGCTACAAGGAGATCGACCGCCCGACTAACGATTCACGATTTTTAAAACCTTGACCCAAACACGCGTAAGTGAAGAGGACTACTATGTTTAGCACCGGGCTTATGGGGCTTGAGCTGCTAAAATAAGATAGCATATAAAATAAGCTTTGTTTCTCATATAATCTTATGCAAGCTTTTATAAGTCATAAGCCTCTATAAGTCCATGCTCGTAGAAAAGAGCTTATATGGTCTTATAGTTAATCAAATTACTTGAATACCCTTCAAAATATAATGAATTGTCACGCAAAAGCTGAAAATATATATGAATTTAATTTGATGTATTTTTTATGCGATTTACATTAATAAGCTTGGATTTTAACTAATTCGTCAAACAACTTTATAAAAATATACTCCCTCCGTCCCAAAATTATTGTCCCCCGACAAAAAACACACAGTTTAAGAAAAGAGCATTTATTACAGCTTTCTCTTTCTTACTTTTTAGCAGAATGACAGTTTTACCCTTAGCTAATTAATTAAAGTCTTCTTTAAAGTTTGTAATTATAATTTCAAGTAAGGGTAATATGGTAAACTTGATCAAACTTTTCTATCTATTTTTAGTAGTGGACAATTAAATTGGGACATCCCAAAACGGAAACATGGATTATAATTTTGGGATGGAGGGAGTAAGTTTCAGCCTTCGGCTAATAATATAAGCTCGAGCACCAGTCTCAATTTCAGCTCCACTTCAGCCCCAGTTCTACCTCATTGCCCCAAAACATACCCAAATGTAATGAATTTTTGATCGTTGAGAGTTTAATGTATTGAGAAAGTTAGGTAACTTGTATCCCCAAAAAGGAAGTTATATGAATTTAGCACCTATATGAATTTAGCACCTATTGATGTCTATGGTTGATCCAACTGTATTTGCATTTAATGTATAACGACCCAAGGATGTTCTTTTAAGTCATTTCACGGGTTATTTCGTTGACTTTACAGCTTATATGTTCATATTTGAAAAGAAAATTAAAGGCTTTGTGTAATGATTTTTTAAGCTTCTAATGAGTATCAGGTTCAATACACTTTATATATACTAATCGAACACTTTCCCATTAACCAATTTAAACTTTCGAATCAATGTTCCGTATTTGTCATGATGCACAAATTCGGTAAAACGAGGCTCGCATTCCTTAAATCCTTTGTCATCGTTTACTCGTTTAACTTTTCTCAATGGTCCATGCACGCAGGCGCCGTTACTGGTTGAACGATTCATACTTTGGTTATTCGACTTATCTTTAACCTCATCATAACGTAAACCAACAAGAATCACCAAACAATCTCAACCAACCTCATTCACTGGACCATTAGTCGTCATTACTGATATCTACACTTTCTCAACTAAACATCATCTTTTTCTTGGACTAGGTCATTGACCAATTCTTATGTTTTAATAGGATGCTTGTCTTGTTTGCTGATATTGTTGATAAGTATGGTTACGAAATGTTTTATCTCCGTCTCAAAATAATTATCTATACTTTTATTTTCTTTTGGCTTGAAAATAAATTTCCTCTTTTATAAATGACTGTTTATGTTTGCCAAAAGTTGTTAGTTAATTAGGGGGTGTGTGTGCTGTGATAATCCTGAATATCTTCTAGAATCGTGTAAATGTCCACTTTCCGTATAAAGTATTTCGACCCTATCAAATGCCCAGGGTTGCACGAAATCTCTATCGAGATAAAACTAGAAGAGAATCACTTTGTGTTCTAGGCACACGATCACAAAGCATGAAGATTAGAGGAATTGTATGTATTTTCGTTCTATTTAATGAGACTAATGAATCTGTTTATAAAACAGATTCTAGATGACAGTTAAGCAGTTAAAGTTGGTTAAAACCAATTTTCACAACTGTCTTTCAGCAGTTACAACTGTTTTGCAGCAGTTACACGGCTAGCAGTACTAACTACTTAGTACTAGCAGTACTAACTACTTAGTACTGTCAGTGGAAAAAACCAACTTAGTACTGATCTCTGCATTTTTTTCATGGTCGAAAACATATTAACTCAACGAGTATGTACTTCACACTTCTCTAACTCGTATCCAAGCTAAGTATGAAATCTCATTAGTCTTTAGTAAATCGTCATTACCTAAATGGCCGTTGATAACCAAAAACACTAACAAATTCCCTCCCCCGCCCCCCCCCCCCATTTTAGTGTAATCCTTGATTTACTAAAACATATATAAAGATATATGCTATTATGTTAAAACAAACATAACGAAACAAACAAATGCATAAATGAAAATGTCTTGCGATTGAATTTTCATCTTAGTATAATACACATTCCAAATATTCGAAAATCGAGGTGTCGTAACGATTGAACCCGTCAATCCATTTGAATACCTGAAGATACTATACACATTCGTTTCTACAACACTCTAAAGTTTCATTTTACTTGACACTTTACAAGCCATGTGTCCCAATCCATTAATGAACATATAGAAAGCCAAGTCCAAGCTTCTTGAAGCGGCAAAACTTCATGTTCACATAGGTGGTCCCTTTTAGTCATGCCCTGCTAGCACTTTTTCAAAAGAACCATTAAGAAGGTAAACTTCAACCTAACATCACTTGCAGGTCTGAACACATACCTCGGGATAAATACATGTGTTCCAATCTCTAGCTATGAGCTTTCCACATTGAATTCAGCTTCTAACGTTGTATTAGAAGGGAATTGGGTATCTCATAGATAGTAGATTTAGATGGACTTTAATTTCATCCCTAACATTGACTTAATCACTAAGTCCCTAGCTAAACCCTTCATCAAGTGGTTAGCTAAATTACGTTGCAACTTTACAATCTCCTTTCATGATTAACTTTCGGGGGGGGGGGGGGGGGGGGGGGGGGCGTGCAGGAAAAAAAAGGGGGGGGGGGGGGGGGGGGGGGGGGGGGGGGGGGGGAAAAATTTTTTAAAATATTATGGTAAAAAAAGGGGGGGGGGGGAAAAGAAAAGTTAGGGGGGGGGGGGGGGGGGTAGTATAGTGGTTTTTATTTTGGGGGGGGGGGGGGGGGGGGGGGTTGTTTTTAAAGTAAAGGTAAAATGTTAAAGTATAAATAAAATTGGATATTGTTGGATTGGGGGGGGAGGGAAGGTATAATAGAGTAAAATAATAGAGGGGGGTTGTATGTTTTTAAAAGAGAATGTTTTTGAAAAATGGGTGGGTATTTAAAATAAAGAAGGTAAAATAAGAGGAGAAAGAAAAAAAAAAAAAAATTTGGAGGATAATAAAAAAAAAATATTTTGTTTTTTTTTTTTTAGAAAAAAAAAAAAAAAGGGGGGGGTAAAAATACTGAAAAAAGAAAAGAAAACTTCAAAGGTTTTTGGTACCCAAGAAAAGAAAAAGAAGTAAAAGGTGTTGTAAATAAAAAAGAGGTTTTAAAAAAACAAAAATACACCCGCCTTTTTTGTCTAGCATAAGGTTTGTGGGAAATAAAAAGTACCCCTCACCCCTTTTTTTCCCCCGCCGGCGCATCCACCCCCCCCCCTCCTAATTTAATATATATTATTAATTTTAATATTAAAACCCTCTCTCTAGTCCCCGCCCCCCCCCAACCCTGATCCATAGCCCTCTATATACATCCTATCTATCTATATCTCCCCTGGACGTCCCCCTTTTTTTGTTTTTTTAGTTCCACCCCTTAAAGCATATAACCAGAGTTCCCCCCTGCACCCCACCCCCATACCTCAAGCCCCCCACTTGCCCCCCCCCCCCAACCAAAAACACCGCTGCCCCCAAACCCGCCCCGCACCCCCAACACGTCCCCCCTACCCCCCCCACCTCCCCCCCTGTCAAATAATAAACACCCCCTTTCCCCTTCTTCCCCTTCCCCCCCATAAAAACCCTTTCCCCCCCCCCCAACCCCAATCCCCCCCCCCCCCTAACCCCACACCCCACCCCCCCCCCCTAACCCCCCCCCTCTCCCCTATCCCCCTCCCCCCCCAACCAATACCCACCCCCCCCCCCAAACCCCCCCCCCCTCAAACCACCCCCCCCCCCCCCCCTCCTCCCCCACAGTCTGCCCCCCCCCCCCCCACCCCCCCGCAGACCCCCCGCGTCATATTTTTAACTAACCTCCCCCCCCCCCCCCCCCCCCCACTCTTTCCCCCCCCCCCCAAACTTTACCCGCCCCCCCCTTCTCCCCCCCACCGCCCTTCCCCCCTCCCCCCACCCAATAAAAATAATAACCTAACCCCAAATAAAAAAAAAAAAAAAAAAAACAAAATAAATAAACAAAAAAACACCCCCCCCCCGCCCCCGCCCCCCCCCCCCCACCCCCCCCCCCCGTTAAAACAAAAAAAAACAAAACACACTTATTACTAAGCCACCACCAAAAACCAAACAAAACACACCACCCCCAAAAACCACCCCCCTCCGCCCCCCCCTCAACACCCCAGTCAAAAACTCCCCATCCCCCCCCCACAAAACATCCACCAAAGCCCCCTATACCCCCCCCCCCCCCCTCCATCCCCCCCCCCCC
The DNA here is from genome assembly GCA_026074375.1 of Tanacetum coccineum. Classification (NCBI taxonomy): domain Eukaryota; kingdom Viridiplantae; phylum Streptophyta; class Magnoliopsida; order Asterales; family Asteraceae; genus Tanacetum; species Tanacetum coccineum. The sequence goes on from BQNB010025782.1 coordinate 11,291, forward strand.
CCTCCCCCCTACCTCCCCCCCCCTCGCATCCCCCCACCCCATCCCACCCCACACACACCCCCCCCCACCCCCCCACCCCCCCCCCCTCAATCCCCCCACCCCCCCCCCCTATACCCCCCCCCTCCCACCCCCTACCCCCCCTTCCCCCACCTGTTCCCGTGTGTTCCCCCACCCTACCGCCCCCCCGCTTCCCCCTTTACAAACCGCCAGTTACCCCTGTAAATCAACAAACACACAACCAGCCAACCATCAAAAAACCAACACACCTACACATACAAACACCCAAATAAACACCACCACCACACAAAAAACCCGCACTTCCCGCTGTCCACCCCCACCCATCAATATCCCCGCTTCCTGTGTTCCACGCTCCACTACCCCCCCGTTTCCCGCCCACCTTCCCCTCCCCCCCCCCGCTAAACCCCCCCACCCCCCCCACCCCTCTCCCCCCCAAAAATCCCACCCAACCCCAACCGCCTTCACCACCCCCAAACACGTTGAGGCCCCGCCCTCACCCCCCCCCTCACCGCCCTAAAACAAACCCCCCCCCCCCCCCCCGTAACCCCACCAGCCCCCCCCTCCCTTACCCCCCCCCCCCCACACACACCCCCCCTTCCTTTTCATACACTCCCCCCCGCCCCTCCACACACCGCACACAAAAATCCCCCATCCCCTGTCCCATCCTCCCCTACCAAAACCAAACAAACACAACCCCAAACCCCACCCACCCCCCCCCCCCCCCCCCGCCCCACGTTCCTTCCCCGGTGGCAACCCACCCCCGTGTCCCGCCCCCCTCCCCCCGCACTTCCCCCCCCCCCAGAGAGTGAGAGAGCCCTATAACCCCCCCAAAAGCCCAACCAAAATAAAAAAAAAAAAAATAAAAAACCCTCCCCCACCCTTCCCCTCCCACCTACACCCGTCTAAGCTCTTTATTTCCCTGAGCCCCACACCCCCCACCCACCCCCCCCCCCCCCTCCGGCCACCCTACATCCCCTCATTCTCACCACCGCCCTCCTCCCCACCTCCCGCCCCCACCCACACCACCCCCCCCACCGCCCCCCTACTCCCCCCCCCCCCCCCCCCCCCCTACCCCCACCCCCCACCACCCCCTCCCCCCCCTCCCCCCCCATAACACCACCACCACACACCCCCACCACACCCACCCCAACCCCCCATCCACACATCCAACTCCACCATCTACCCCACACCCCTACCTCACTCACATATAACAATAAACCCCACAACCCACACCATCCCACCCTAAACCAACTTTCCCAACATCCACAAACCCCCCTCCACCCCCATCCCCCCCCACCGCAACCCACACGCCCCCGATCATCCATTAAAATCACTATCCTCCCCATCCCATTCCCCCACCCCCCATCCTTCCCCCCCCCACCCCACTTATACAGCAGACACAACCCCCTGCCATAACCCGCTCTCAACAGAAACACCCATCACCCCCGCCTGCCACCCCTACAAAGCACACCCAAAATACATATACCTCTCAAGTACAAAAAACACTCTAGTAATATGCTTTTTATCCCAACATTGCCTTCTACTCAGGATTCCGAGTAAACCACTCAATCTAACCAACACATAAGCCAAATCCGTTCTAGTACTTGTCAAGGGCATACCATCAAGCATACAATAGCTTCTTGAATACTTCGAGCTGATCCATAGGTTTACCCTGTATTAGGTGCTATAAGCATTTCTACGGATCCATGTATTACATCACCAGAGAACAAACTTCACGATTAAACTTTCTTGAGTATTTTCTCAATTAGTGGAGATTGTGTAATGACAATCCCCTTATTTTCACGTTTTATCTTAATACCAAAAATAACGTCTGCTTCTCCCATATCTTTCATTGAGAACTTTGATGACAAAAAACTTCTTAGTTTTATCAACTTGATTTCGGTCAGTGCCAAAATCAACATGTCATCAACATATAGACAAATTATAACACCTTCACCAGAGCTATTAAATTTGCCTATATAACCCTTGTTCGATTGGTTTAAAAGAAAACCACTAGACAGTACAACCTCATCAAACTTTTGATGCCACTGTTTAGGTGCTTGTTTCAGCCCATACAACGACTTAACTAGCTTACAGACACCTTTGCTCATATACCTCCAGTGCCATAACAAATCCATCATGTTGCTTCAGTATACACTTCTTTTCAAACTAAATCACCATTTAAAAATGTTGTTTTGACATCCATTTGATGGATCACTAGATTGTGTATAGCAGCTAAAGCTAACAACAATCTAATAGTAGTGATACGAGCAACTGGTGCATAGGTATCAAAGTAATCAATCCCTTCCTTTTGTCTAAAGCCTTGGATTACCAATCGAGCTTTAAACTTTTCAATTGTTCCATCGACTTTCATCTTCCTTTTGAAGATCCATTTGCAACCTAAAAGACTGCAACCAGAGGGTAAATCAGATAGAACCCATGTATTGTTTTCCATAATAGAACCAATCTCATCGTCAATTGCTTCTTTCCAAAAAGCAGAATCTCGAGATTGCATAGCTTCATTATAGGTTCTAGGATCCTCCTCAATACTATAACAGTAAGAGTATTGTGATCCAACTTGATCTCTTGATCCCTCAACTAAGTATAGTTGAAAATCAGAACCATATGATTTAGCTTTCCGAACTCTTTTACCTTTACGAGGTTCAGGAATCTCACTTGGTACATCATCAGAATGATCATCCCTTTGAGATTCATCCGAATTTGGTATAATATCCTTTGGTCTAGGTATTGAAGAGAAACGATTCTCATCAAATATTGCATCTCTTGATTCTATAATTGAGTTAATAGAAACCGAGTCATTAGGTTCAATAACATAAAACCTATATGCTTTGGAATGCTTAGCATATCTGATAAGTGTAAAATATACATTGTCACAAAACCACTTTAGCAAGTGACACGTCGATTGATTTTCAAATCGATTTTCTATATCAATCGGTGAGATAGTAACTGATAAGTGTAAAATACACATATCCATTTATGCTTAAAACAACCCAATTAAACCCAAAACAGACCAAAAATGGCAAAAAATATGCTTGTATTTGTGTTTTGTGTGTGCAGGTACGGATATATCATAAATCACAAGAAAACAGTCAAAAACGGGCAAGCTCGGACACGAGAATCAGAAGAGTACAAAAAGAAGCCAAAGATTCTAAGCCGAAGCCAGAAAAGTCAACCCTCAATCAAAGTAGTCAAATCATGGTCAACAAAAGTCAACAAAACCCAAAACATTCCATTTAAGCCCCTTAACTTTCAGAAAAGTTCATAAATGGTCCCTAAGCCTAAATGGGCCTCACCCGGATCCAAAAGCCCAAAACCCTAGCCCATTCACCTTTTTATAAACCACAAGGGCCAATTCTGCAATTTCTGAAACTAGTTTATAACTAGAAAAGGAGGAATCAAAAGAGAGGGACTAAAATTGCAATTATACCAAAGTTTAAAATTTTGTTACCCGTTTTAGTTGTAAAAAGGCGCGAAGCTCATTTTTACTATTCATCATAACCTACAATCCACTATCCAGGGTAAATCAAGGGGCAAATGAGAATTAAAGGGTCCATTAGTCAATTCAAGAGCTCTCTAACACAAATGAAGGGTCAAATCAGTCATCTCAATGGACTACTTAAGCTCTAGGCCACGTCATTAATGGAGAAGCACACAAGAGGCGTGGGTTTTGCACTAAACTCTCTCTCAAAAGAAGCACTAGCTGTCACATCAAGGAATGACAGCTTGGCAATCCTTGAGTGCACACAATGTGATCCAACGGCTTAAAATAGAGATCAATGATAAATGAGCAAGGCAAGGGTCTGGAAGCTTCACCAAATAGCTATAAATAGGCCTCACCTCTCACACACACAGGAGATATCTAGATTTTAGTAGCTTTTAGTATAGCTTAATTTCGTATTTTTCTTAAATGTAATTTTCCTTAAATGTTTTGTAATCTCCTTTTTAAGTAATGTAATCAGTAACTTTAATTAATGAAATTCAGTTTAAAGCTCTTTAAATCTTACTTTTAAGCTCTCATTTAAATTCTCAAATATTAAGCTAAAGCTCAATAAGCCCTCATAAGCTCAAAATCAGCTCTAATGAGTCTATAAGCTCATAATAGAGCTTAATCTTCTTTAATCATACTTTTATTCTTAAAATCAGCTTAAGTATTAATTTACCTTTACTTGTGGAATTATGAGCTTTTTGGAAGGGGATCTAGCTATGGATGAGATCCCATGGACTTTTACCCTAGCTTATTAATAAGCTAGGGAGCTTGTAGCTGCCAAATTTGGTTCCTCTTGTTTAGCTAGAGGCCTTGTAAGTTTTCCTTTAATTTCTTGCTTTAAATATTAGTTGAATTGCTTTCTAAACTTAGATCTGCTTATTTGCTTATTTAATTGGCTTATTAGTGCTTATTTGTGTTTTATCTAGCTTAATAATTATGATTGTTTATCTGTTTTTGACTTTCTTAGTTTAGATCATAGTCTTTCATATAATTGTCTTAAAAAACCTTAAAAAACCAAAAATAGTAGAAAATAAGTTTAAATCCTAGATTATTGCTTAATCAGTTGTTAATTCATGTTATTTAGGGTTGTTATAAGCTAAAAATCATCTGGTATTAGGCTCTTGATAAATAGATTTCATTTTATGAAGTTTTTTTTAATCTGTCAATGAGTTAAAGGAGTGTTTGGTTTAAGCTAATTTGACTATCTAAAGTCAAAAGTTTTGTGCAAACCTTTTTGAGACAGCTTTGATTGCAGCTAAAAACAATAGGAAATGAGTTTTCATAAGTTAGTTTTGGAAATTTAGAGAGTTTGAGCTTATTTTAAGTGTGTCAGCACCAGGGGAGTTTTTAGCTTAGGTTTTGATAGCTTAAGTTTGATCTAGGATCTCTAGGTTTTATTTGTACTTGTTTTATGTTCATACACACTTGATAGAGTGTGTCTAGTGCAGCTAAAGCTCTTAGGTTTGGCTGCAATTTGGTCTTTGAGGTATTGCCAATTGCACCAGCAGTACTAACATTAGTTAGTACTGCTGATACTTAAGCCCCAAATTAAGCCAGCAATGTTAGGATTTAATAGCTTATCTTTTAGTATTTTATAGTTTAGTTATAGCTTAATATAGATTAAGACTTACATTTTATTTTCTAGCTTATTTACCTAGCTTAATTCAGCTGTCAAAGTCACTAAAAAACCTGAAAACACCAAAAACAGTAGGAAATTAAGTAGATTCTTAAATTGATAATTTTAGCTTAAGGTATTTGTTTTTATAGCTTAAATAGATGGTTTATTAGTAGTTGCATAAGTTCTCATAAGCTCTTAGTCTAGAATAGCTTTTTGAGCTTTTTAGCTTAATTTGATTTTGTGCATTTTAGCTTAATTCCTGAGTTAGCCATTTTCATAATCATTTTCAATAGCTTAAAAGTGTTTCCAGCTTTTGTTTCTTTTCTCAATTAGTTTAAGCACATCTTAGGGAGTTTAGAACAGCTTTTAGATTTTACTTTAAGCTTATTTTGAGCTTTTTGCAGCTTATTTAGCAAAAACCAAGGATAAGCCCTTGTTTCTGTAAACAGCTTAATAATAAGCTGTTTAAGAGCTTATTAGTGGGTTTCAGACCATAGTGCTTTTGTTAAAGTTGTTCTCTCCAGCTTTTTCTACAACTTTGCTTCTTTAAGTTTTTCATTTTAAGCTTTTTAAAATTTCAAATGCTTAATGGACTTAGTTTGTAATCGGGTTGGGCTCTCAGGGTAGGTAGTGTAACTTTTTAATTTCAGTTGTTTTTCTGTTAGTCCTTACGTTAGTTAGTTAGTTTCCCAGTTAGTCCTTTAGGTTTTTGCACCATTAGTCCTTAGTTAAGTATTTTAATCAAGTTTATTAGTTTTAATTAGTAATTAGGTTTAGGTCTTAATTAGTTTAATTAAGATTTATTTAAAAGATAAAAATTAGGGCTTTTAATTTTTATTAATTTCTGCACATTTTCTTTATTTAGTGTAATTTTTATAAAATTTTTAGGATTTAATTTTTAATAGATTTATTATTTTTATAGTTTTTAATTAGTTTAAATTTTAGAAAAATCATATCTTTTAATCTAAAAAGCCAAAAATAGTAATTCCTTTTTCTAAAATTTTCTCTTTACTTATTTTACTTAGGAAAAATATAATTTCAATTATTCTCAATTTTTTTAATTAGAATTAAATAGTTTTTAATTGATAAAAAATTCAAAAATAATCTAAAAAAAATATTTTTATTTTAATTTAGGTTTAGAAACTTAGTTTGCAATTTTAGGGTTAAATTTTAGTCTATTTGCTTAATTGTCGCGTTTTATTTGTTTTCCGTATTTGTTTAATTGTTTAATTTGCCTTTAATTGTTCAATTTTAATTGTTGTTTTTTTTATTATTAGTCTAGATCATCAAATCATTATTTTTCTTTTATTCAAATCATAATCCAAGCTTAAACGAGGTTTCAATTTCACTAGTCGTTGGGGAAACGACCCGGGTGATCATATTTACCCGGTTAAATATACGTATTGTATATTATATTATATATTTTTAAGAGTGAATTTTCCTTAGGGAATTTTCTTAATTGCTCTTAAGGTTATATTTTATATATATATATATATATATATATATTGGGTATATAAAAATTAAACACCACCTAACATGACATGACACAACTTGATTGACTATGATGATGAGTGATGCCTTGAGATCAGTAGTTAGATCTACATAGAATGAGAGATACTTGCGATAAGTAATCCTTGATGCTTGATCTCGTATGAAAAAGTCGGTAGAACTTCTCCTATTAAGAAATTCATCAAAAAACTAACATGAAGAAGGACATGATCAATGATCAAATGTTAGCTGAATAAGAGATTAAAAGACTATTGTAATTGATGCCTAAAACAAGAGAAATGACTTGGTATTATAGGCTTGAAAGTTACTGTAGAAAGGTTCCGCCGGTTCCATTACCATAATGGAACCGGCCAGTGTAAATCAATAGAACTGGCTAACATTGTAGCCCGGTTCTTGGTGGTTCCATCACCTCAATGGAATTGGCCAGTGCAACTAAAGAGAACCGGAAAGTCTGACAGAAAATCCAAATTTAGATCACAAAAAATCTTTTCTAGATATGTTGTGAAGTCATGCATGATGTATTAAACCATTTTATTTTATAGGAAAAATACTATTTTAGGTATGCTTTGTTAATATATGTTTAAGTCTTAATTTGTACATTTTTATCCTAAAAATGTATTTATATCTTTTGTGAATTATAACAAGTAAATATGTAAGATATATGATGTGTAAGGTAAATGAGATGAGAGTTGAATTAGAAAACTATTGGTTTAAAACTAGTAAACTTTATTTTCTACTTCTGATGATTTTATGTTTTGTTATTGACAAAACACAGATAAATCGTAATATATAAATAAACGTTTTTACAGTTTATTTGTATTAACAATCTCCCCCTTTTTGTTGATGACAAAACACAAATTTATCGAAAGTAAATTCTAAAATTTATAAGTTTTAAATTGGAGTTTTTACTTTCTTCTCCCCCTTTTTGTCGAAACAAAAAAAGCGTTAAAGAAAAACTAACTAACGAAAAAAAATTATGCAATGTAATGTAGTAAGGTTAGGAGGTTCGACTAAAATGGAACCATGGTTGATTCGAAAAGAATCAAATGCAGGTATGAAATAAGAGAGTCTAACGAGTGTCGTGATAACATCAAATATTTGATACTTTTTAGTGTTAATTCTCCCTTAAAAATACTTGCAATTGTCTTATAAATACTTGAATTTGATACTTTTACGGTTATTTCCTTGTTTTCAGGTAAAATGCAAGTATGTGACAAGAAACACGAGAAAAGGAGAAAATGAAGAAAACGCGGATTCTTACGAAGGTTTACGACGTAACACCTACGATAGTGTTACATCGTAACATATTCAAGGCAAGACACGTTACCTAGCAAGATTACGGCGTAACCACACGAAAGGTTTACGCCGTAAAATCATTATAATTGTAGGATGAGTCATCCTAGTCAGCGTTACGGCGTAACATGGCTAATCAGTTACGCTATAACATATTTTATGCCTCCAACATGGAAAGCCTCGTCAGCACTTTACGGCGTAACACTCTACAAGGTTACGCCGTAACAAATTCGTAATCTATAAATAGAGGCTTCATTCAGCCACTTTAGCGTCATCCATTCCACCACAGATCCAAGGGGCGACCAAGGCCTCGAAAGCTCGAAGAATTCCACCAGAAGTCCAAGGGAGATCACACTTATATTACTTTTGTATTTAATCGTTCATAAACCGCATCTGTAAGAATTATGAGTTTTCAATCTATGATTACCTTTATTAATTCTTGCTTTGTTTTGCATGATGGGGGGAGGGGCTGGGGGGGGGGCTAAGCACTTCAAGTGCTGGACTAGTTATGAATTTACTATCGTTATAATGTTTGTTTTCTGTTAAATAATGGTTTCGTTGGATATCCTTTTAACTATCGTGTAACCTTGGTTTTTGGTAGTTTGCGGGTGGTTTAGACCTTGTTAGTCATGTTATTAGATTACGAATTGAACGTGAGATTAACAGTTTTACTAGGATAGGTTTTAAACCTTATCCCTAGTGTAGGAACTAATCCTGTTACCGCCTCTATCACTTAATATACTTAAAAAACACAGGAACTCTTTCAGATAGGGTTAATAATCTGTTTAGGTTATTAGACTAGTTCTTGGGGATAGTTGGGATAAATCACTATGACTTGGTTGCCCTACCTTTGTAAGTTTTAGGGGATTTGGGATCGCATGATTATAGGGCAGACTAAATATATCTATTTAGGTCTATTGAATTTAGAAACCACTAATGAAACCATGGTATAACATTGCTGATGAGGTGTCATTTTATACACTATTTTAGGGTTATTTAACCCCATAAATCATGCAAATATGCCCAGATTACATGCTTAATCATTTGTTTTTAGGTTTTTAGCACTTGTATGACGTTTGGAGGAAATACACGTGACTTGGGCTCATTTGGAGAAGAAACAGACAAGATTACGGACCTACACCAAATCTCTTGAAGATTTATGCAAACAGTTGCTAGAGCCGGCGTCGCGGGCATAAAGCAACGCCGTCATAATGGATCTAGTGACGGCGTCAGGAATTTCGCGACGACGTCAAGATGTGGTCTACTTAAAGAAGATCTAGAATCATCTACGTGGCGACGGTGTCAGGGTTTTTAAGCGAAGCCGTCGCGTCGATATCTTAGGGTTTTTGTGGAAAACTAAAAGGGAGGTTGAATAGTTTACCGCTTTTTAATTTAAGGTTTTAAAGTGTTTGTAAAACTTCTAGATTCGACTTTATGTGAATTCAACACTTGCACAATATGAACAATATACTTATCTAAAAAATTAATAGGATAGTATGAGAAAATAATGTAAGACAAGAGATAAGAGTAAGAACAATCAAACCACAATGCGATGATTTATAGTGGTTCGGTAACGAAGCACCTATTCGCCCTACTCCACTCCTCGACCACCTAACTCGAGAGTTTTCTTCACTATGTCAACAAGCTCCCTTTTGGCGGAGAAAACCTTACACAACTTTCGCTTATCTTAATTTCTGACACTAAGCTAGATGTTGAGTTCTAATCTTTAGCTAGAACTAATCTACCAAAACTTCACAACTTCACTACACAACTTGACTTCACGACTTGATCATGACTACACAACTTCTTCACACCTTAGTTTTCTTCACACCACTACTTCACCAAGCCACTACTATAATCACACCTAACTAACACTACTAGGAAAGATCACCAAGATCTAACTATACTTACAACAATCACCAAGATCTAACCAACTAACACACCCCCGACTATACAAGATTTAACAAATGATTTACAAGTTGATGATATGGATGCAAAAAGATTGCAACAACACACAAAGGGGTATACGTCTTCACTTGATGATGAAGTATTCTTCTCCTTGCACTTGAGGAATTGAGCTGGAACACTTGGAAACAAAGGCTTTATGATTAGATTATTTATCAAAGGATTTTAATGAGATGTGTGGGTTGTTTTAGAACAGAAAGAATGATTGCAAAAGGTGAGGAAAGTTCCAGTATTTATAGGACAAACGGGAGGAGCGTCTACCTATGGACGGTCCCCTTAAATAGGTGGGCGGTCCCCTTAAAATTAAGGAGGCCGCCCTAGACTAGGCGCTCCCCAGTTTGTCTTTTGTGTAGGGAGAATTTTCTAGAACTTTTCTAGCCGTTTTAGGTCCAAAAATTTGAAAATTCAAATTTTATTTTGAATAAAACATTTCTTTTAATTGTAGAAAATGTTTTGTAATGTTTATAAAAATGTTTACAACATTTTATAAAAGTGTGAGGTTGAATAAAAATTTCCTTTGATCATAAAATGCATTAAGCATTTATTTATTCATACCTTTAAGTGATATAATTTTCGAAATGAAATTTTACTACTAATTACTTGTTTACGTTTAATTTTACATTGAACGTTTTTATATTTTGTGATTATCAAAACGTAAAGATGTAAAAAAAAATATTAATAATGTTTTTAGGCATTATTTCTATCAACAATCTCCCCCTTTTTGATGATTACAAAATTTAAACTCATTAAATATAAAATTATTTTTAAACAAGTATTTAGTGAGTTTTATGTCATTTCTCCCTCTTTTTGTAGAATCAAAAAGGCATCGTCGAGAATTGCTAGTAAAATCGACAGAATAAATGCTCCCCCTTGATGTGTGCTCCCCCTCGTTCGAGGGCACCAAGGAATCGAGCTATGGTTTCTTGGCTACAAAAACGAGTTAGAACAATACAAATATTTCTAACATGTAGCAAGAAGGAAGGAAAAATATGACAAGTGCAAGCAAACATCAAAGCAAAAGATACTTCATTCATTTAGGACAATGTGTGTGAACTTCACACAAGCATACATAAAGAAAAACAAATATGCTTTAGAAGCATATTAATACATAAAAAATCCTAAATAGCCATAGAAGGATTTTTGACTTGCTTGCGACACAAAAGGGTTTGACGATTATTTAGAGGCATATTATGAGATTAGTTGGTCAGAGAGTTTGGAGCGGAGGCGGTTGTGGAAGGGTAATCTCTTTGAACTCTAGGTGGTGGATGAGGTCGAGTGAGGAGGAATTCAATCCAATTGATATCCTCACTTAAAGCAAGGAATTGTTTTTGGGTGAAGATGCAACAAGGGCAATACCCAACATGGGTTTCAATATTAGTATGATTTTGAGGAAGTGTGTGGTTTATGATAGTAAGGTTGATGAGGGAATGTTGTTTTGTTGTTGAGAGAGATGCATGACAAGAGGATTTGATAGGTCTTGTAGTTGATTAATGTCATCAACTAGGCTTTCTCTACTTGGAGATAGAGGTGGTGTGTGTTGAGTTTGATTGTCACTTTGAGGTGGAGCTTGAGTGTGAGTAACCAGTGATAGTTGATGGGAGATGATATGAAAGTTAAGGATGTGAGACCAACTTGTGGTGATGGTGGAGTGGTCCTTTATGTAAGTATTTGGTTATGTCACTTTGAGGTGGACTGAGTATGAGGAACATTGAATTGATGATTAAATGGGAAATGAAAGGAAGTGAGACACCTTGTGGTGATGTGGTAGTGTTTTCTTGATGAAAGGAATTGATACTGCTTGAAGGGGTGATTGTTTTCTTTAGAAGGTTCATGATGGCGGAGTGGTTTTGGATGTGTGAAGGTGAACTTAACATTTACTCATTGGAAGTGGTACAAGGGTTTAGTATTCTTCCTCCAAATGAGGTTTCACACCATTTTTGGCCACCCTAGATGGTTTTAGGGGGGGGGGGGGGTGATGTTGTATTTGTTAGGAGATGTTATTGGTGAGGATGATTATGATGATGATGGTTGAGAATGTATTTATAGTGGAGGAAAGGTTTAAATAAGGAATAATGAATATTTAAAGGATCAAATTCAAGAAATGTTTGTGAATTTAGGGAAACAGTAGCTAAGTCTAGAGGGTAATTGGTCAAAAAGGGATGAAAAATACTGTTTTACCCGTTACTGTTTAGGTTGGTCCCCTTAAAATTAAGGGGTCCGCCCTTTATGAATTAAGGCTGGCCGCCTACTGCCATTTCCCAGATTTTCCAAAAATTGATTTTTCTCAAAATTTTGTGCGAGGGTTTCTGTTTTGGTGGTTAATTTGCAGCAAGTCCATACTTTTATGGCAATTAAGATTTTTTAGCACATTGCAAGCAAGCATTCAACATTCTACATATATGACAAGTTGTAGGATAAAACTATTTCACATAATTTTGGCATATAATCATATATGAATTGAAGATCAAAAGAGTGAAGAGCATATAAAATAGTGACTAAATATAATGCATAAAGAATTTTTCTTGTCAAGGGGGTTAAGTGAAAAAAGAACCGAACTTTTCCTGCAAATTCTAGTGTGTGGAGTAGCGATTATTTTGACACTAAGACATGTAAAACCTAAGAAATAATACAAGTACTCCTTGATTTAATTTTGCTCAATCAAGATTGTTGAAAAAATATATATTAGATTATATACTTTTGACAACAAGTAAAGAACATGAACATATGAGAAAAAAATTTTTTTAGCATATCTCAACCCAAAATAAAAAAAATAATTTTATGAGCTTCCTAGTTTTGAGAAGACTTATTAGAAAATAATAGATTGGTGGACTATTTGTGTATATCTATAATGAGATATGCATTTAAAAGAATAATTTGTAAAATTATTGCCTTATGGACTTTTCCCAATCTTGTGTTTTTGTGTAAAATAGAAACCTAGACACACAAAAAAATTAGTCAGTCAGGTGGGTGGTCCCCTTAAAGTCTGGGTGGTCCCCTTAAAATTAAGGGGGCCGCCCTTTATGAATTAAGGGGGCCGCCACCTGTTGAGAAAATTTTTCTCAGATTTTTGACAAATAATTTATTGATGATTATCATTTCTTTATTATGCCGAAAACTTAATCAATTTGTTCCATCATTCCTAGACCTAGACGTAAGTAGTTAAATGGCTCACATTTAAGTGGTTTAGTTAGAATACTGCTATGTAGACATCATATAAAGACCTTTACTATAAGAGATATACCCCTTTTTAACATTATCGCGAAGGAAGTGAGATGAATTTCATGTGTTTTGTTCGTGAGTGTTGAACGGGATTCTTACTTAAGTCTATAGCCCCTTTGTTATCACACATTATTGGAATGTCATCTAACCTAACGCCATAGTCTATGAGAGCTTGTTTCATCCATAGGGCTTGTTGACATGCCTTTCCGGCGCTTACATATTCCGCTTCGGTTGTGGAGATGGCAAGAGCGGTTTGCTTCTTCGAAAACCAAGATGTTAGGCAACATCCCATAAACGTGCAAACACCACTAGTGCTCTTGCAATCTACGTAATCTCCCGCATTATCCGAACCCGCATACACTATTGTTTCTATGTCGGATCCCTTAGGATACCATAATCCTAAATGTGTAGTGCCTTTAATGTATCGGAAGATACGTTTAACCGCTTCTAGGTGAGGGGTTTTTGGGATCCCTCTTAAAGTGTGCACAAAGGGCAAACCCAAAACAGATATCGCTCTATTTGCCGTTAAGATAATAAACGTCCTATCACTGCCTACTATATTTTGTATTAACAACAACTCGCCTTCTTCGTCACTCGTGAGTTTGGTTTCCATAGACATATGGGTTATTATTGGCTTAGAGTCTTCAAATTCTAAATTTCTTAAGCATTTCCTTAATATAGTTTTTTGATTGATTAAAAAATATTCTAAAATCCAACATCTAATTGTTTTATTTGTAATCCTAAGAAAAAATTTAGTTCCCCTATCATACTCATTTCAAACTCATCATGCATGATTTTGGCAAAGTCATCACATATTTCTTGACAAGGTGATCCGAATATAATGCCATCAACATATATTTGGACAATAATAAGGTTGTAGTCTTTCTTATTAGTGAAGAGTGTGTTATTTACCATTCCCATGGAGTAATCATGTTTAATAAGAAAGGCTTTTAATCGATCGTACCAAGCTTTCGAGGCTTGTTTTAGACCATAAAGAGCTTTCTTAAGTCTATAGACATAATTAGGTTTTGCGAAGTCAATGAATCCTAGAGTTTGTACCATGTAAACCTCCTCATTGATAAAACCGTTAAGGAATGCACTCTTCACGTCCATTTGGTATAACTTAAAATCTAGTGCGCAAACATAAGCTAAAAGTATTCTTATGGACTCTAGTCTAGCTACGGGTGAATATGTTTCATCATAATCAATTCCTTCTTGTTGATTATAACATTGGGCGACTAACCTAGCTTTGTTTCTAGTTACGACACCATTTTCATCGACTTTATTTCTATATACCCATTTTTTTCCTATAATGGTCATATCCATGGGATTTGGGACTAGTTCCCAAACATCATTTGTTTTAAATTGGTTTAGTTCCTCTTGCATGGCCATTACCCAATTTTCATCTTTTAATGCATCTATTTTTAGGTTCTATTGTTGAAATAAAGCAAAAAATATTGCTTTTGTCTTGCGCTTGCGACGTAAGAGTTCTTTGATTTAGATTACTAATAACGTTTTCTAGGGGATGAGTTTTAGATTCTTTTAATATTTACAATTTGATTATTTTTTAATGAAATGTCTTCAAGATCATTGTCTATGGGTTTTGTTTTACTAACCTCAATAGCTTCTTCATCGACTAACTCATCATCTTCCAATGGTGATGTTTTAGGAGAGGGAGGAGTTTCATCGAAAGTTACATTCAACGACTCTTCAACTTTCATTGTTTGTTTGTTAAATATTAGTAAGCTTTACTATTTTGTGAATATCCTACGAAAACACCTTCATATGACTTTGGGTCGAACTTGGTGAGGTAATCTTTTATATTAAGAATAAAGCATTTACTTCCGAATACTCTAAAATAGTTAAGGTTTGGTTTCCTACCTCTTAACAATTCGTATGGAGTTTTTCCTAAAATACATCTAATGGAAACTCTATTAGTTCTATAGGTTGACGTATCGACCGCATTACACCAAAATTTTTAAGGAATGGATTGTTCATTTAACATGGTTCTACTCATTTCTTGTAGAGTGCGATTTTTTCTTTCTACTACCCCATTAGATTATGGAGTACGAGTAGCGGAAAAATTGTGAGATATCCCATTTAAATCACAATAGTTTTTGAATTGTACTTCATTATCAAATTCACGACCATGATCAGTTCTAATTGATACAATGGAACATCCTAATTTGTTTTGGATCATTTTGCTAAATATTTCGAATTTTCCAAGGCTTCGGTTTTATTTGCTAGAAATCTAGTCTATGTGAATCGAGAATAGTCATCTACGATTACTAAGGTATAACGATTCCCTCCATAGCTTCGTATGGCGGAAGGGCCAAACAAATCCATATGAAGTAGTTCTAAGCATCTAGTTGTTGAAACTATATTTTTAGCCTTGTGACTTGCATGAGCTAGCATCACAAAAATGTCAGTCATATTTAAGTTTGGGTAGATTTCTAAATAATTCTTTAGATGCTAATGATTGAATTAGTTGCATATTAGCGTCTAACAACCCGTAAATTTTCATCAATGTAAATATCCATCTATTAAGTTAGATGCAATGTACTATCTATCTATTATATATGAACCACTTTTTTCAGGGAATTTTTTTGCTTTATTACATTACTTGCATTGTTCGGTTGATTTCACTAGTT
The DNA here is from genome assembly GCA_026074375.1 of Tanacetum coccineum. Lineage (NCBI taxonomy): Eukaryota > Viridiplantae > Streptophyta > Magnoliopsida > Asterales > Asteraceae > Tanacetum > Tanacetum coccineum. Next base: position 27,072 of record BQNB010025782.1, read on the forward strand.
ATATTACATCCATCCTCCTTTCCTATTCCTTTACTATAACCATTTCGTCTTTGAATATTCGCTATTTGTTCGTAAATATTACTTTACATTTATTATCACATATTTGACCGACACTAAACAAATTAAAGCTTAAGTTATCTACATGCTCAACATTTTCAATTGTAAGGGAGTCATGAGAAATCGTACCTTTGCCTCTTATTTTACCTCGCAGGTTGCTCCCAAAAATTACGTTTCCTCCGTTGTACGCTTTGTATGAAGAAAACAACTTTTAATTACCGGTCATGTGTTTTGAGCATCACAAACTTTAATCTACTCATCGTGTTCTACGTTTATTCTCACAACATATTTCCATCGGGCGCTTGAGCTACAGACAAGTTTCGTCTTTAGTCTTTTCCACTTCATCTTCTCCATTGTCGCTCCATGCTCCTCCAATAAATGCTCTTTGATCGTTGTTCTTTGGCAGCTTTAAACATTCTCCAACGAGGTGATTTGGATCACCGCATCTAAAACATTTTCTTTTACATTTACCATAACCATCACTTCTACTTCTTTGAAGTTTTTACCTATCGCCTCGTGGTGTCTACAAATCTCTCGTCACTTTAATACATGAATTTCTTGAATTCCTTTATGGCCATAGCATACTCTTCGTCTTCACTATCGGAGCTTGAGCTATCTTCATCACTTACTTCCTTTCTCACCTTTAATGCAAGAGATCTACTTTGTTCTTTCTTTCCTTTGACCGTTTCCAAATCTTTATTTATTACTTCTTCATAGACTTTTAAGTTTCTAATTAGTTCGTCAAGAGGTAAGGTTGTTAGATTCTTTGATTCTTGACACGTGAAATGTATTATGAACTCTGCTCAGCTCCTCAGGAAGCTCGAGCTTGTATGCAACGTCTCCAACCCTTTTTATTACCTTGAAAGGTCCAACAAACCTGGGATTTAATTTCCCTCGTTTGCCAAAACGTACAACCCCTTTCCAAGGCGAAACCTTGAGCATCACTTTATCTCCAACCTCAAACTCCATCGGCTTACGCTTCAAATCAGCGTAGCTCTTTTGCCTATCACGAGCGGCTTGCATCCTTTGCTTAACTTGAATGATTTTCTCAGTCGTCTCTTGTACTATCTCTGGACCGGTGAGTTGAACTTCTCCAACCTCAGCCCAACAAACAGGCGAACGACATTTTCTACCGTAAAGTGCCTCAAAGGGTGCAGCCTTAATGCTAGCATGATAACTGTTATTGTATGAAAACTCGACCAATGGCAAATGTTTAACCCAACCATTTCCAAAGTCGATCACACAAGCTCTAAGCATATCTTCGAGAGTTTGAATGGTTCTCTCGCTTTGTCCGTCAGTTTGCGGATGATATGCCGTACTCATATCTAAACTTGTACCCAAAGCTTTCTGAAGTGACCTCCAGAAATTTGATGCGAACCTAGGGTCACGATCACAAATAATCGAGACCGGTATTCCATGCCTTGTTACTACTTCCTTTAGGTACATTCTCGCTAGTTTCTCCAGAGGGTCAGTTTCTTTCATGGGTATAAAGATTGCGGACTTTGTAAGACGGTCAACGATTACCCAAATGGTGTCATACCCTTGTGATGACTTAGGAAGCTTTGTGACAAAATCCATCGTGATATTGTCCCACTTCCATTGAGGTATCTCGGGTTGTACCAACAAACCCGATTGTCTCTGATGTTCGGCCTTGACCTTAGCACAGGTCAAGCACTTGCTAACATAGGTGGCGATATCAGCTTTCATATTGGGCCACCAATATAGCTTCTTTACGTCTTGATACATTTTCTCGGAACCTGGATGGATAGAATACTTCGATTTGTGGGACTCGTGCATGATCACAGTCCGCAAATCGTCATAACAAGGTAACCAACTCCTGCCATTGAGGTATAGGGTTCCATCCGTACGAGGTTCCAACTTTTCCGTTCTAAGTGCCTCTGGAAATTTAGCATTTTCAATCAGCATACCTCCAACATCCTCACTCTTGATGTTCTCTGGTTTCCGTGCTTCAGTCTGAGCATTCAAGATTTACTTAGGAAGATCCAAGCTAATAGTCATGACTAAAGCTCGAACTCTTAACGGTGGTTCCCGTTCTTAGCTTTCTTGTGCAAGAGAAAGAAAATAGTGGGGAAAAGGTGAGAAAATAGTGCAACTATCCAGAGCTAAGAAAGAGGCTCTGGATACAGTCTTGAGAAAAGGTGGATAGTTGCCAAGAAAGCTTGGATAGTTCCCGTTTTATAACAGAAAGAATGAGTGCAAAAGGTGAGAAAATAGTGGGGAAAAGTCTAGTATTTATAGGACAAACTGGAGGATCGTCTACCTATGGGCGATCCTCTTAAATAGGTGGGCGGTCCCCTTAAAATTAAAGGGGCCACGCGTGTATTTAAGGGGACCGCCCAAGACTAGGCGCTCCCTAGTTTTCTTTTATGTAGGGGGATTGTCTGGAACTTTTCTAGCCGTTTTAGGTCCGAAAATTAGAAATTCAAAATGTTTATTTTGAATAAAACATTTCTTTTAATTGTAGAAAATGTTTTTTAATGTTTATAAAAATGTTTACAACATTTTATAAAAGTGTGAGGTTGAATAAAAATTTCATTTGATCATAAAATGCATTAAGCATTTATTTATTCATATCTTTAAGTGATATAATTTTCGAAATGAAAATTTACTACTAATTACTTGTTTACGTTTAATTTTACATTGAACGTTTTTATATTTTTTGATTATTAAAACGTAAAGATGTGAAAAATAATAATAATGTTTTTTGGCATTATTTCTATCAACAGTTTTAAAGGGTGTAACTTTGTATAAACCTAGGGAGACAAACCCTAGTTATTCTAGCAGCTTTGTAGGTCGTTTTTAGGGTCTCAAAACCCTATTGTACTACCTTGAATCCATGTTTTAATCAAGTAAGGTTATTTATCATTAATCATTCAATATGACTATGTGTTGTTTGATTGATTTATATTCTTGCTTTGTCTTTAACATGCTAGGCTAAACCCTCCTATGTATTTATATGATTGCATGAAACTTAGGTTGTAGATCCTTTTGATGTTGCTTCTTGTTGATGAATGTGCGTGTTAGGCTTTAGAAAACCAGCTTTTGTCTGTATCGCTGTTGATATGTCTAGGGAAACGCGAGTAGTGTAGAAAGGATACCATCGGTAACAGTCTTCATACTACCTTACCCCTAATATGGTTGATCCCTCTTAAGTTATTTTGCATGCATTTAATATACTCTTAGGGGCCTTGTAATCGTCTTCATACTACCTTACTTGTGCGTTGCCCTAAGGGAATATTAAATAGACGGCGGGTTCGTGTAATTCGTTCATGACCTAGGAAATACTTAGACAGATCATCACAAGAGTGACAAGGCAACAAATTTAGGAGAAGCAATCTGAGGAGTAGTGCATGATTAGGTAAATACATTTGTTTATCATAAAGTTTTCACCAGTAGGATAGATTATAATTAGTTTAATTATTAGTTAATCAAACCAACCTCTCAAAGCATTGATTTACCTGCTTTTCATAAATTATAAAAATACAAAAAGAATCTTCTCTCAACCCCTAGAATTCTGTTAGACCGTTATCTAGCCTTCCCAACCTATACCCCTAGAGAACGATAACAACCCCCGAGTCTTGCCTATACTACACTACAACGATTAGGTACACTTCCAAGGGAGTTGTAAAACTTCATGCCGAAGTTCCTTATGACTTTTGCACACATCAAGTTTTTGGCGCCTCTGCGTGGGGAATAGTTAGGTTTCGATCATAGTTTAACTTAGTTCTACTCGCTTGATTCCTATCAAGTGAGAAATTTAATTCCAGTACATTAGCTTTCTTGTAGTCTATCTTTTCTTTGTGTTAATTTTTTCGTAATCCATTCTCGTCAACCACCATGGGAGTACGAATCCTATCTGTACTCTTGGAGATTACTCCAAACCCAGCCACAAGGGCTACAGGAATACCATTGAGCTCCCCATAGGGAACAACGTGGTACCTCTTCGATCCGACACCATCCGGTTGGTGCAAAACGGATGCTCATTCCATGGACTTCGGTCCGATGATCCAAACCAACACCTCAAGGATTTCTTAAAACTAGTGGACTCACTTGACCTTGACGGTGAAAACAGGGAAAGAGCGCGCCTGTGTTTATTTCAATTTTCCCTTCGCGATCAAGCTAGTAATTGGCTTGAACGTCTTCTAGCGGGATCCATCACCACATGGGAGGATCTTACTACTCGTTTCCTTGCTCAATTCTTTCCACCGGGAAGGACTGCAAAACTTCGCAACGATATCCTGATGTTCCAACAACGTCAAGGAGAATCTCTATCTAAAGCATGAACTCGTTTTAAGGACTTACTCCAAAAAGTCCCTCATCATGGCATCGATCTTTGGCTCCAAGTCTAAATCTTTTATGACCATGTCACTCCCGTCACAAGACGAACCATTGACCAATCGGCCAGTGGCAAGCTTCATGACAGAAACGCTAAAGAATCCTAGGCATTATTAGAGGACCTCGCCCTCTATGACAACGAAAGTTGGAACGACCCAAGGGATTCGCTAAGCCGGTCAAGGCAATCTCTTTGCCTCAAGATGTCCTGAGTACATCCGACTGCCGCCTCATCGAGCTCGAAAATCAAGTCCAACGCTTGATGGAAACTCATCTTGCTCTGACGTAACCTGCTCAAGTGAACAAAATCACTACCTCATGTGAGATCTGCAGTGGTCCCCATGACACTCAATATTGCATGGAAAATCCCGAAAAAGCCTTTGTTAAATATGCATCCTCGCGAACCAACAGGATGGGAAGTAGGCAGTTCACTATGAACCAAGGACCAAGAAACTTTAACGAAGTCGCCAATACTTGGAAGGGAAAGCCAAACTTTAACTGGGCACATGCCTAGACGTTTACCGGCCCACGAAATAGTTCATTCTCTACCTACTCATCTAGTTACCAAACGAAGCTTGAGAAGGCACTAATTGATTTTGACTCTCATCAAGAGAAAAGACTATCCAGCCTAAGGACTCAACTTAAACAACAGCAAGACGACATGATTAGTAAAATTAATCTTTTGTAGAAAGTTGTTTTTGAAAAGCTTGATGACGCTCCCATTCGTGACGCTACAGGAAACCTCGTAGCTCAAATGAATTTCACATCTACTAACGATACCACAAGAGAGGAGCTTCTAGGTATGGGAATCAAAAGCCCAGCAAAGTTACTCTCCCTAAAATATCTGTCTCAGTCATCCTTAGCAGAACAAAATAGAAACCCTTCATCCCTAAAACGTGTTCACTTCGTTAATTCAATCGTTATTCTAAATAAGGAAGATAAAGCTAGGGAAGAGGGAAATGTGAAGACCAGTACAACCAAGTACGAGGATCACGAGATGACTATGGAAAGCGAGGAGGAATTCGAGGAAGAAACTAAAGATGAAATCGAAGAGGAAGAGGAAGATAGCCAGAAACACTTTGACACTTTCCCCACTATAAAAGAATTAAGGTATCACGAATGGCTTTTAAAAAACCCTCGACCCCCATGGGTAAAGGCCAAGGTTAGAACCGAGAACTTGAATAACGTTAAATTTTCTTGCATGATTGGCCACTTCAATAAGAAGCAAGCCTATCTAGATATGGAATCCCCAATCAATGTAGTGTCTAGGCTTCATTATAATTAGATCATGAGCAAAAGGCTGAGGCCAAGAAAGAAACCATCAAACCATGGGAAAATCTACAATTTTGTAGGGAGAGTCAAGGGGCTAAAAGTTTTTGTTGGGAACTTCACCTACGAATATGACTTCATGATGCTTAAGGATACCACTAGTGTCATTGATCATGACCTAGGGCTAGTTATTTTCAGAAAACCGTTTGTAGAAGCAACTGGTCTTGTTTACGACAGTGAGGAAGGAACAATCACATTTGAGAAAGATAAGGAGAAGATCGTGTTTAAGATGCCCCACAAGATGGAAATGTTCAAACACATAGATTTTACAAACATAAAAACCGATCGCATACCTCCTTTTGTCATAGAGAGTGACGATGACAGCAGCAAAAAAATCTACTACTGTGATAGCTTAGATTTAGGACCCGAGTACAAACATGATGAAAATGTGTGTAGAGCCATTTGGAGCTTGATAGCCATAAAGGCCAAAAGAAGCAAAGGAGAAGTCACGTAAAGACGTTTTACTTCGAGTCTAGCAACAAGACTCATAAATAAAGAAAAGCGCTTCTTGGGAGGCAACCCAATATTTATTTTTCTCACATATTAAGAGTGTCGTGTGTTTTAATTATTTTCATTTATTCTTTTATGTTTGAATCATCTATGTAATCATGCTTTGTTTTGTTTATAACTTTGTCTTATTTGCAATCAAAGGTATTTTGCAACAAAATATGTGTAGGGGAAATATCCTGTTTTTAAGAACCAAATTCAAACATTTAAAATAAATTGTTTAGATAATTTCGCGTCAGTTTTAAGTCATATGATTGTAATGATTAATTCCAAGTTTTTATGTGGTGCTTTCTTCTGATTTAAATAATAAAATTATGTGAAGGAAATTTCTCATAAAAAACGAAGAAGAATTTTTCACATTGCCTAGATACGGCGTCGGGATTAAAACCTGACGGCGTCGCGTCTCCAGCAATGTAAAAATTTAAATTTTTTTCTTATAAGTCTGAAAAATAAAATGCGCAATCTTTAAAATTTGTAATTCTTTTGTAAACTTGCATAAACTTATGATTACATCATTACTTTCATCCTATCTTTACTGCTTTCATAGAGTCAAAACCCTAAACACTCATTGTATTTATATCTATCTCGCTGATTTTATGCTTGGTGTAGTTGTCTTTGTCTTTGATTATAGGTTATATTTGATGAGAAGAAGCTTGGAAGTTCTTAGGAAGTTTCATTGGATGATTCTTGGAGGATGATTTAACCAGTTATCGCATGTTTCTTCTCCATTATTGAGCAAACCAGGGGAGTATTAGTTTCTTTTACTTGTTTTCTTATCCCTTTATTTGTTTTTACGGGTACTTCTATAGAATATTAGGGACAATGTTCAACTTAAGTGTAGGGGGAAAATAAGCCTTAAAACTATTCCTTCAATTGCCATTTGCTTTGTCCTTAAAATGATGGGTAATATATCAAAACATAGTATAAAAAGGTAATTTTGACAAATTTTAAATTTTTTACGACACATACCGATGAATACTGAGTATTAATAGCGTCTCATGGATAGGAATGTGTATGACTAGCACAAAAACCCTCAAATTCCACCCCAAAAATATAAGGTTCGCCTTTAGATCTTTAGGAATTCGGGTACCCATTATTGATATCCAAGATAATTTGTACCTTTAGCTTTCTCGAGTTAAGGTTCGAATGCAGTCATATGTGTTTATTCCGTCGTTACGGATGTGTACGTATGGTCTTTGTCGCCTTTTCTGGAGCATTGGTATCGGTATTAAATTATATGAGTGTATCAATAGTATATTAAATTCTAGAACTTGTTTTTGTGATGCATCTCAAGACCGCATAGTAAGTATTAGGATCTATCTATATAATAAACAAAAGTTTTTTTGAAACCTTGCCATGTCATTATTGCCACATCACTTAAGCCACGTTACTTAATCCACGTCACATATACCAACTAAATTTTGCACGCCCTTTTTGTATGCAAGTTTTGACTTCCAGCCTTAAATCAGGATCAACTTATCTCCATTCAATATTTGTTTCCAAATTTAAGTAAAAAATAATTACATCTACTTTTCACTCTCAATCAAAAGAAGCAGATCTTTCGGATCAATTAAAAAAAACCTTCATTGACTTTCCTATCTCAAATCTATACACGGTAATCGTTGATGTTTTTTTCTTTATAAGTTGTTAGACCTAAATTTGATGTTCTGGTTTTTTTTACTATAATTATATCTTCAAATTTTACAATTCACAATCAATATGAAATCGAATTGTTTGAATGTATCTAAATAAACCAAATTAATGTTTTGATCCTTTTTTTGTTACAACCTTTTAGTTTTGACAGGTTAGTTTGAAGGTGTCCAGATAAACCCAATTGAAGAATGAATTTCATGTCTTTTTTATTCTAACTCAAGTTTGGTTTGGTTCAGTAACATTCTTATCTTTTGTTGCTTAATTATATTCTTAATATCTAGAAATCTTACATACTTCATCATGTTCATGGAAGGCAAATTTCAAAGTTTTGTCGTGTAAGCTACATACTAAAGTGGTTTTTTGAGATTGCTTATCAAAACTGATTAATTGCCACAAAATGAGTGTTTGGTATTTCTTATTAATAAGGATATCACTATAGAGTTTTTGCATACACACTTTTTAGTACAACTTTTGTATTGGTCACACTTGCTTTATTTACTTTGATGGGAATGATTGACATTGCGTGTGATAATGTTTTGTTGGTACTCATGTTTTATTTACATTTTTATAACAGGTTCGGCTATTGTCGCTTGTGCCATAAAACTTGCTGAAGTTATACATGAAGTTATTATGTGATTGCTGCTTCAGACAAGATCTTTCCAGAGGAATCAATTATTCAAGGACACCAGGAAATTGAAACCGGCGGGTAATCCATGCTTTGTGATTTTCATACACTATGATTATAAAATTAAGGTGCCCTGCTCTAATTATAACATTCATTACTTTGGTATATTATAGATCTTCCCTTTTTGACTTAATTTTGATTTAGATTTGTTTATCAATTCGATATTTGTTAATTTTCCTTTATATACGTAAGATTTTGAACCCGTTTTCTACTAAGGTCAAAGTTTTGAACAAGCAATATTCAAATGTTTTAGTATGGTCAAAGTTGATATCGTCCATATCAATTTCAGGAGGACTTGATTAATGTGGTAATTGAATCTTACAACTATAAGTTATTCTTTTTTTTGACACAATGTAAGTTCATTGAAGACTTTGTGTATCTTTATTGTAACAAAAAGGAGGATGAATAGAAATATAGAGTGCTTCCAACAAAGTCATGAAAATTTACAAGTTATTTGTCTAATGCAACTATTTCATATGACCTTCACTCTCTTCTATTGTATCCTTATGAGTCATTTGTCTTTTGTGCAAAAATATCTTAAGGAATATGTTTGCCGTAATACAAGAAGAGACATATTATATCAAGTAAGTACATATAACAATCCATTTCCACATAAAGTCTCATATAGTTGCTTATTGATGTGTATCACATGTACTTGATGTAACTCGGATGGTGTCTATTTACAAGCGAGATGGTCAATCTTCTGCCCACGGGTATGTGGTTAAGGTTAGTAAATGAATTAAGTTTCTGAATTACCATTCTAAAGCTTGATATAATATCTTTTGAAGGGTTCAAAATAATCAAAGTAGATGTGGCATATTGGTTGACATAAGCTAGGAACATGAGTGGCAATACTGAAAATGAGTTAAACCTGAAACAAGCAACTATTAAGTGTGGGTTGCTTTCTCGATCAACTAAATGAATCTAATGACACATTGTCTTTTGATTTGAATTTGTATATATGTAAACAAATGTATAGACATACTCGATGTCCATTTATGTAAATATATATCTAAATGACAAGTACTGAAGGTGGGTTTTTTGTAAAAGCCTCTCACACAAATTTTCATTTAGCTTTCAAATGAGCAAAAAAGCAGCAAGAATTGGATCATGAGACATGGAACATACATGTGCATTCTTTATTTAGTCGAGTTAATGGAACTTCTTAGATATCATGCTAGAAATAGGAGACATAGTTATATAAGCTATGTATTTCTATCATTAAATCTTTTGTAACACAAAGTAAAACTCAAACAAGTAAGGTTTGTAATTGTATTAGTTGTAAATGAATTTTCCTAGAAAACCAACTCCTTAATTCTGTAGCCAAATGCTAACTCTAATAGGCCAAAACTATATCTAAACATTATGCATCAACTTAAACCTTAAAGCTTGGACACGATGTTCTCGCGAAAATACACAGGCATCCAAAACCTTTTAGATAAACATGTTGTAAACCAGATAAACATGATGTGTTCTGTTGTTGCACATAAGTAAGCATTTGTTATTGTTAATTTTAATAATGAAATAGTGTTTTTTAAAGTTTTTATTAGCCACCCGTGATTTATTACAGGTTTATAAGCTAGTTTGCTAGATAAGAGGCACTAGGATTAACACATGTTTTAAACCTATAATTGTTATTATGGTCACATCGACTATATAACTATCCCACACATTAGTGCAGGATACCCGTAGTACAACCCTCCGAGCCTATCCTTTTTTATGGTTCTCGTAATTTTCTGGTTAAGTCGAACTATTAATGAAGAGCATTGTTAACCCTTGAACCAATTGTTACACCCAAATCGCCTTAGCCTACCTTGTATGTACTCACTTTTAGTATATTATTGTTTTAACTCAAGTTAATTATTGAGTACACGGTTGGTAAGTCCTTATCCTTGTAAATATTGTTTTGAGACGATTGGGATTCATGGTAGTATTCATCTTACGAAGAATTGGGGAAGAAGTATTTTATTACCCCCAATAGAGCTCAATAAACTCCATGTTATTTTGATCTACCTCAAATTGGGTCATTAGTAAGATTGCAAATAATCGAGTATGTAAAAGTTCAAGTGTAGGGGTGCATCTATAAACCCTTATGATGTATTATATGTTTAAGCAATGGCAGGGAAAAAGTGTACGCAAAAAAAAAGTGAAAAAAAATGTATGGGTTGTCATTTGCTTATGTTTATGTTTATCATAGAGTCAAGAAAAGAAAAAGAAAGAGATTGATGTAGAGTTGTGTAGAGTTTGTATATTGTGTTCGAGTATTTAACTTAGCAACCAAACCAACGTGTATTCGTATAAATAATTAGCTAAACCCTTCCACTCCAAATTCACCCAAAGTCACCAACCAAATATATCACATCCGTTTCCGTTAATGTTATCTTACACCTACACCCCATAACCCCTTTAAAAGACCTCTTAGATAGTAATGAATAATGCTTGTGCCTAGCGGTGGAGGTTTGATCATTTACCAATCCTATGGTAATTTATATGCAATGACATGTAATGAGTATTGATTTTCCGTTTCCCCATTATGTTATAATTTATTATACATCCGAGTGAAAGAGAGAATCCCAAACACTTACGTGAGGTGCTAGTATATACTTTCCGTGCTTTTAATTACGAGGTCTAGAAGGTTGTGTTGTAAAATACTTTTAAAGAGTAGGTTAAATGACCCTAATACTGCTATTGTCTAGATAGAAAAGCCCATTTGCTTGAGGACAAGCAAATATCAAGTGTAGGGGTATTTGATGAGGTGTCATTGTATACACTATTTCGGGGTCATTTAACACCATAAATCATGAAAATATGCCCAGATTACGTGCTTAATCATTTGTTTTCAGGTTTTTAGCACTTGGATGGCTTTTGGAGGAAATACGCGTGACTTGGGCTCATTTGGAGAAGAAACAGACAAGATTACAGACCTACACCAAATCTTTAGAAGATGTATGCAAACAGTGGCTGGAGACAGCATCGCAGGCATAAAGCGACGCCGTCGTGATGTATCTAGTGACGGCGTCAGGAATTTCACGACGGTGTCAGGACGTGGCCGACTTAAAGAGGATCTAGAATCATCTACGTGGCGACGACGTTAGGGTTTCTAAGCGACGTCGTCGCGTCGATATCTCTATAAATATAAAACCGTTTTTAGGGTTTTAAAGGGTGTAACTTTGTATAAACCTAGGGAGACGAACCCTAGTCATTCTAGCAGCTTTGTAGGTCGTTTTTAGGATCTCAAAACCCTATTGTACTACCTTGAATCCATGTTTTAATCAAGCAAGGTTATTTATCATTAATAATTCAATATGTCTATGTGTTGTTTGATTGATTTATATTCTTGCTTTATCTTTAACATGTTAGGCTAAACCCTCCTTTGTATTTATCTATGATTGCATGAAAATTAGGTTGTAGATCCTTTTGATGTTGCTTCTTGTTGATGAATGTGCGCGTTAGGCTTTAGAAAACCAGCTTTTATTTGTATCGTTGTTGATATGTCTAGGGAATCGCGAGTAGTGTAGAAAGGATACCATCGTTAACAGTCTTCATACTACCTTACCCCTAATATGGTTGATCCCTCTTAAGTTATTTCGCATGCATTTAATATACTCTTAGGGGCCTTGTAATAGTCTTTATACTTCCTTACTTATGCGTTGCCCTAACGGAATATTAAATAGACGGTGGGTTCGTATAATCCGTTCATGACCTAGGAAATACTTACACAGATCATCACAGGTGTGACAAGGCAACAGATCTAGGAGAAGCAATCCGAGGAGTAGTGCATAATTAAGTAAATACATTTGTTTATCATAAAATTATCAACAGTAGCATAGATTATAATTAGTTTAATTATTAGTTAATCAAATCAACCTCTCAAACCATTGATTTACCTACTTTCCATAAAATATAAAAATAAAAAAAAGAATATTCTCTCAACACTTAGAATTTTGTTAGACCGTGATCAAACCTTCCCAACCTATTCCCTTAGAGAACGATAACAACCCCCGAGTCTTGCCTATACTACACTGCAACGATTAGGTACACTGCATAGGGAGTTGTAAAACTTCGTGTCGAAGTTTCGTACGACCTCTGCACACATCAATTGCACAGGAAAACATAAGTTATGACGGTAGTAATGAATTGGTTAGGCTAGCATGTTTTTCTCCCTAATTACTTTTATCAATTTACTTTCTCGCAATTTACTTTCCTGTTATTTTATAAATCAATCTTGAACCATTTTCAATACGTGACAATTCAAATTAAGACTAATTAAAACTTAGCTCTTGGGATGACCTCGGATTTACCATCTCTACACTACTCACAATCAGGTTCTCTGCCCGTCAGTGCGTTTGTCAAGTGAATCGAGTTTTATAAATTTAAAACTTGGTAAAAATATATTTAAAATAAAATACGCATCAAGTTTTTGGCGCCGTTGTTAGGGAGCTAAAAATTAGTAATAATTTGAATCTTTGTATATATTGTATTCTTTTATAAATATATTCTGCCAGTTTTTCTTGTAAATTTTTAGATATGGGTGATGCTGTATATATCAGTCGCTCACCATAGAGTAGTACCTGGCTTTAATTCAAGATAACAATAGACCGGGCATAGTGAAACCCAAGATTCACGATGACGCCGAATTCGAGATAAATAGAAACTTTATAAGGGAATTAAAACGCAAACTTTTTTGCAGGGACTGATGACGAAGATGCCCACGAACATGTGCGGAGGGTATTAGAGATAGTAGATCTCTTCCACTTCCCTGGCGTCACTCACGATGCCGTTATGCTTAGAGTATTTCTTATTACCCTCAAGGGGCTGGCCTTGAGGTGGAAAAAAGGGCTTCCAGTAGGAGTGATCAATACTTGGGATCTTCTTGAGAAAGAGTTTATCTCGCAATATTGTTCACCTTTTAAAACTGCTAAGAAATTAAAAGAGATCCGCTATTTCAAACAAGAGATGCGTGAGACATTGTATCAAGCTTGGGAAAGGTACAATGATCTGCTGTTTAAATGTCCGCAACAAGATCTAAACAATCATCAGAAGGTTCAGATCTTTTACACTGGATTAGACATCTCTACCCGCAGAATGCTCGACTCTACAGGGTTCATTCCCCTAATGACAACAACTCAAGCCCTTAAATCAATACAAGTCATGGCAGACCATTCACATAATTGGTATGATGAAAGAACCACTAGGAAAAAATCAACGACGACCCAAATAACGTTAATGCCATTCAAGCAAGTTTCAAAGGGGCACATCTAACCAAGGAGTGTCCTCTTGGAAAAGAGGACAAGACAATTGAGCAGAGTAAGTATATGAGATACTTGGAGGAAACCATCATCAAATTCTATGAAGAATCAATTAAAAAACAGATTGCGTATGATGAATGGATTAGGAAATCCATTAAAAATACAGACTTAAACATAAGGGCACTTAAAAATACAACAAAGAATCTGCAGGAAAAATCTTATCAATTAACCCAGACAGCCCTCACTAATACAGGAGAAAAATTCAAGGCAAGAACGACAATGGGTAAGGAAAATATAAAGGAGTCGGTTCCTCGTGACTTACCACCTACGCCATTTCTAGGACATTTGAAGGAACAAATAGGTAGCCCTTACAGAACTTGCGAAACTATTTGCATGATTGAAAATCCTGGGGAAGTTCATAAAATGAAGGATCATGAGGATGAAGGGGACATGGATGTCGTTTGGGACATTATAGTCAAGGATGTAGAAAGGCTTATGCAATTTCTCACACCTACCGTACACACTTTACCCAATCGTAGACCTGTTGTGCAACCATATATGCCACTTGGACCAGTCTATGATAAGAAGAAAATTATAAGGGAAGAGGAACAGGATTATGATATTCCTCTACATGATGGTGTAATGCAACTGGTTCCATTGTCATGTCAGACAGTTTACATCACACCGCCCGATGATGATTATGTAACACCGGCTACTAATCCTATTTTGGACAAGCAATTGAATGAATTTAGGAAGGAGTTTTTTATATTACTAGGGTTTCCAAAAAGGAAAATTGTAACCCAGTTAACGATGTAAAGGAACTCTCTGATATAAAGAAATATGATTATGAGACCTTCATTCGGAAATTACTTCACCAAGTGAGCCAATCATCATACAAAACCGGTAAGACAAAAAGGGAAATGAAACCCCATCAGCGGTATGGTTTTAATTTATCATTTCCCTACCCGGTAAAAAACTTACACCATCGTGGTGTTCACTGCTACTCTCACTCGCACTTGATTTCAAGTGAGGGGAGGAACACTCTGTTACTTGGCAAATAAGGGTAGAGTCGAGCTTGTGACTCAAACAAGAACAAGCTCTTCGTGGGAGGCACCCCATGCCTATCTTTTTATGTTTCATTTTTGCATATTAGTTGGTTTATATGTTTTTCACTTGTTTTTGCAGCTAGGAGGCAAATTTCGAGACCGTCTCAACCTGTAATTGTGTGGTAACAATGCTGGTATAGCAGCAGTTACGGCGTAACATTTATGGTTACGACGTAACCTCTTTAATTACGGCGTAAACCCTCTCATGGTTGCGCCGTAAACTTGTAAGCCAAAAATTTTAATTATCACATGATTACGGCGTACCCACCAAGGTTACGCCGTAACCCTTTTCTGAAAAACCTCAAAAATAAGTTTTAAACATTGCTAAACCTTGTTTAACTAAATGAACTTTGTGGATATGTTCTCTGGAAACCCTCACGAGACTTCACTCATCCACTTGGACCACCAAGTGGTTTAAAAGGCTTGTTGCATATGCTAAATGCAACCGTGATTCCTACAAAAGTGAGTTAGGTTCGTAAATCTTTTATATTTCTCTTTGAATGGTTTTATGCTATTAGTTTGTTTTAGTGATCACATGGGATATGAAGCTTGCTCAAGATGGAGATTTTTTCGTCAACTTATTACATTTCATATGATCAGAAGCAAAGCTCAAGGGAGTTTCTTGCTTTAATTCTACTCTTTTCTATTTATTTCATTTCCTTAATGTACAATAGGGGCATTGTACAAATCAAGTGGGGGATGGGAGTAGAATTATCACTTAACCTATTCTTGCCTTTGATTTTCTAGTTTTCTTTGAAAATTTATGCCGAGTTTAAAAAAAATTGACATGATTTTCTTACTAAACTAGAATTAATCTTTGCCGAATATACATTACCCTTTATTATTACTTGGTGAGGTTTAAGCCTAATGTTCCGTTTTCATCTCATTATACAAAAATTCACCAAAATATTAAGTGTGCCGGTAGTATTGTAGACTTTAGAACTTGGCTTGTACATCATTTCAAGACCTAATTGATCAGTAGGAATAGATGGTTCGAGAAGGCAACAATTAGGAATTCACCCAAATAAGCCTATATGTGTGTGTTTATCGACTTGTTACGTTGACTTGTCGACCTCCTGTGATAAAAACCCTTTTGTTTCACTCATCATTAGTGCAAGATACCCCAGATCACCCTTGTTTAAGCCAATCTATGTTTTCACCCAATATTATATGTTTCGTTAAACCATCTCACCTTAACCAACCCTGTAGTCTATATTTATCCTTTTGTTAAAATTTCTGGCTACCTAAGTCCATGGTTCAAGAAAATCGTCCAAATATTGGCACTTTCATTGATGACATATTATTTTGATCATGGAAGACCCCCCGATATTATCACTTTTGATATTGTTTATCTCAAGTGGGGGATGTTTGATATATAAAGGAGTATTGTAAAATAAAAAAATAAAAAAGGTGGTGCAACTATAAGTCACCTAGTGATTAAACTCCTGACGTTGGTAATAAAACAGACTAAGTAAAAAGATGGTGCAACTATAAGATCCCCAGTAAATATGGGGATGGTGCAACTATAAGCCATCCAGTGAAGAATGGGTTAGCACGCTCCGCAAGATCTCATTATTAGCTAACCCATTGTGAAGATATGATCAGATTTTCGCACTCAAAGACTTGGACTATAGATGGACAGTAGCCGGTTATGGATACCTCAGATTATATATGACTATTTGTTTTGTGTTTTTGTCTTAACATCAATTAAAAGTGTATCCCATGTCTATCCTAACCCTTATATCACCCAATTAACATCATTATTATTGTAGGATGAGTCATCCTAGTCAGCGTTACGGCGTAACATAGCTAATCAGTTACGCCGTAACATATTTTATGCCTACAACATGGAAAGCCTTGTCAGCACTTTATGACGTAACACTCTACAAGGTTATGTCGAAACAAATTCGTAATCTATAAATAAAGGCCTCATTCAGCCACTTTAGCATCATCCATTCCACCACAGATCCAAGGGGTGACCAAGGCCTTGAAAGCTCAAAGAATTCCACCAGAAGACCAAGGGAGATCACAATTATATTGCTTTTGTATTTCATCATTCATAAACCGCATCTGTAAGAATTATAAGTTTTCAATCTATGATTACCTTTATTAATTCTTGCTTTGCTGTTGCCATGAGCGGCTAAGCACTTCAAGTGCTGGCTTAGTTATGAATTTACTATCGTTATAATGTTTGTTTCCTGTTAAATCGTGGTTTCGTTGGATATCCTTTTGACTATCGTGTAACCATAGATTTTGGTAGTATTACGGGTGGTTAAGACCTTGTTAGTCCTGTTATTAGATTACTAATTAAACGTGGGATTAACAGTGGTACTAGGATAGGTTTTAAACCCTATCTCTATTGTAGGAACTAATCATGTTACCGCCTCTATCACTTAATATACTTAAAAAGCACATGAACTCTTCCAGAGAGGGTTAATAATCTTTTTAGGTTATTAGACTAGTTCTTGGGGATAGTTGGGATTAATCACCATGACCTGGTTGCCCTACCTTTGTAACTTTCGGGGGATTCGGGATCGCAGGAATTATAAAGCAGACTAAATATATCTATTCAGGTATGTCGACTTTAGAAACCACTAATGAAACCATGGTATAACATTGCACAGGAAAACATAAGTTATGACGGTAGTAATGAATTGGCTAGGCTAGCATGTTTTTCTCTCTGATTACTTCTATCAATTTACTTTCTCGCAATTTACTCTCCTATTATTTATAAATCAATCTTGAACCATTTTCAATACGTGACAATTCAAATTAAGACTAATTAAAACTTAGCTCTTGGGATGACCTCATATTTACCATCTCTACACTACTCATGATTGGATTCTCTGCCCGTCAGTGCGTTTGTTAGGTGAATCGAATTTTATAAATTTAAAACTTGGTAAAAATATATTTAAAATAAAATACGCATCATGTCAAAACTAAAGTTGATTCAAAGAGAATCAAAT
This sequence comes from Tanacetum coccineum, assembly GCA_026074375.1. Taxonomy (NCBI): domain Eukaryota; kingdom Viridiplantae; phylum Streptophyta; class Magnoliopsida; order Asterales; family Asteraceae; genus Tanacetum; species Tanacetum coccineum. The sequence continues at coordinate 44,977 of BQNB010025782.1, forward strand.
CCCATGCTCCCCCTTGACGAATGCTCCCCCTAAATGGGATCGTCAAGGAATCCAAATTAATTTAGAAAGCTACAAGGAAATATGTTAGTAATGAGAGAGGTATGCTCCCCCTGGATGGAAGAAACTTGTAAAATAATGCTATTGAAAATCACTTAAATTGAGAATAAAAGATATAAGAGATAAGTAATGATCCTGAGTTGCCGGTTCCAGCCCGTTCCATTCATGAAAGAAACCGGTTTCCCAAAAGAATGGAACCGGCTGACCTGCAATAGGTCAGCTTTGCCAATTTTGATGGGAAGCAATTTATTTAAATGATACACTACATATGCCAAGAGGAGCAGTATGCTAAACATTTCAATCATCACAAAGAGTGACATCTATGATTAACAACATATAAAATGACAATCAAACATATAATTCAAACATTATCAAGAACATTTTAATCATGAAGTAAAAAATACATAGACTTAGATCAATAAAGGCTAAAATCATGACTAATGTTCTAACTAAACCAAGCTTCTAAATTCTAAGGTCATACGAGCTTGCAATCACCATCTTATGGTTTTTGGTTGGAGGGGTGGTTGAGGCATTCGAGGATATGGTTCAACATAAACCTCATCTTATTTTAGAAATTGTTAACAATTGTTTCGGTGCATTAATAATGGGGACATGTGTGTTCTTGTGGTTGAGAAGGAGAGGGACCTTCTATCCATAGTGATTGATCAAGAGGGACAAAAGTACTTGATGGTGGAAATGATGTTCTAAAGGGTGGTATTATGGTTGTAGAAGAGGTGGTGAAGTAGAATGGTGGTGGCATTTTAGGAGAAGTGGTGGTTAATGGAGGAAGGAGAATATCTTGCAAATTTATGCATTTTGGATTGCAGCTTTAAGGTGACGGTCGAAGTCTTGGTATTGACCAAGTTCTTGCATCACTTGATCTCTACTTAAGAATGGTTCGGGTTAAGCACTCATTCTACTCCTAGAGAGATTGATTAGAGGGAAAGATGGCTCAAAGTCCATAGGTGTTTGTTGAGGGAGTGTTTGGGAGAGACCTTGAGAATGACCTGGAGAGAGTGATGGTGGTGGTGGATTGGAGTTTCTTTGTGGAAGATCATCCAAAGAGGTCAAGTAAGGGTGTAGTTCAAGTGGTGAGCTAGGAGGAGTAGAGAAGACAAGAGCTCTAGGAGCTAGGGGTGATACATTAGTCCCTTGAGATAGGATTGTTTGGCAGAGATTGTGAGAGCAAGAGTGGTATCTAGGGTGGTGTTTATGGGATGGTTTTGGATGGGTGAGGATTCATTTGATGAAAGATCAATGAAATCGGTTCTTGGTATTTTCCTTAGAGGATTTTTGGTGGAAGAGTTAGCACTTGAAGCCATGAAGATGATGATCAAGGAGAGGTTTTGGAGCTAGTTGTTTTCAGGTTTAGAAGGTGATGACAAGCTCTAACTAAGGTCAAAATTTATATAAAAGGCATGCAAAACATTAAATGACTAAGCCACTAACTTTTCTCTAAATTCAATCATTAGGACCCCTTTTTAAGTCAAACAAGAAAGAACCGGGTATAGGGTTGTCTTAAGACAAGTCTAACTAACATATTTATGAACTTGGATTAAAAAGCTAACACCCAAAAATGAGCAAATGCTCTCTATAGAACCAACATGCCCGGTTCCATTGGTTCAATGGAACCAGCTATATTGCAAATGAAACCGGTTGCAGCAGCTTGTGTTCCTAATTTTCAAAAACTTCTAGTAGTGATCTAAACGCATACCTGGTCCTGTTTTTCGCTTCTATTTCTTGATCAAGTGCTAGTACTAGATCATCCTAGGGCTTATGGGAAAAGTATAATATTCTAATCCAAAGGTAATTCTATTAAACCAAACGCTCCTTAATGAAATAAGCGAAGAGCACAAACCATAAGCGATTATCTATACATCTTGAACATTTTAGTCTAGGACATAGCATACCAATATCTAAACATACAAAAAGTAAAAAGAGACTTAATTCATTAGTTTACATGTATCAAATAGTTTAAACCAAACACTTCCTTTAGACACATACCCTTTGTAGCACACCCTTACTTCTTATTCCCTAGGTTGAAGAGGAAATTACCAAAGCACTTGAGTATTCCCTTGGTTTACTTGAACTCCAAAGACTCTCCTCCTTTGATGGGTGAAAGTTTATCTATGAAGGAAATAGGATCAAGCGTGTAGTTATTCACCGGATCATTTTCTTTTTCTTCTTGATAAGGAGAGGAGAGGGTGACTCGGAAGACTCCATAGGAGTTGGAGTTTGAGGGTGAGGTCTTTTTCCTTTAGGCATTATCCTAAAAACTCGCCTTTCAAATAGAGGAATCATCACGTGATCCACAAGATAGTGGTTGTATGTGATAGCAAAAAGGATAAGAGATGCGAACATGCTCAAAGAGGCGAGTGAGAAGCATTCCATAAGAAAGTGCCATAATGTCACTCTTGGTCACACTTTCCATTCTTTTGGCAATGTAGTAGACAAGATTTAAAGGTTTTTCGATAGTGAGACATTAGAGCATGTAGCAGAGAAAAGCATTAGGGCGATCCTTGTTTCTTATGAGACTTATGACATTCTCACTAAGGATTGTTTCCTATTTCTTAAGATTAACTTTTAGTTTGGAAATGACCATTTGGAAAGGATCAAGGGTAGTGTGTACTCCTTTGACCTTACGAGTCTTACCCAAAGGTCTTTCATATAAGAGAGAGTCATGAATCAACACGACATCTTCATAGGGAGGTGGATAGATTTCGAGATTTGAATCAACACCGTCTAGTAGAGATGAGATGGGCGAATCGGGGGTGAACACACAAACACCTTGACAAAGAACACAAAGAATACGAGCAAACTCCTCGAGTCGAAGAGAAATTTCAAATTTTCAAATGATAAAGGCGATAGAGAGGGTTCCATTCAAGTTTCAAATGAGGCGGACACTTTTATAGAACTCAAGAACGAACACCGAGGAAATTTGTTCGTTGATATCGAGTAGACAATCAAATTTGATAGCTGTGAAAGTTTGGCGAAGGTTGGGTTGGTCTTCTAGATATGAGGGGTCAATAACGCGACCTTCATGGAAGACTCGATATTCAAGAATTTTGTAGATTTCTCTCTCTTGTTCGTTAAGGCCTGCAGTTCGGTGGTATTTGGGAATGTAAAAGGCGGTGTCGTGGTGATCGACGTGGATGGATTTCGGCATAGTGATCCTAGAACATAAGACCAAAAGTAAATAAAACAAGGCTATTCCGATTAAATTATTCGTAAGAGCATATAAACTCGAATCGTCAAAACTAGTCTTATAAATTAGTGTTATTATACTTCCTTTCTATTTAAGGATAACTAGTTTTTACAGTTCTTAACAATGTCAAAAACATATTGATCGATATTCCCTTTGAATTTTTTTTGAAGAAGTTTCGACAACGAGTTTATATGCATGAGCCGTTTTCTAACAAGAGACAAGACACAATTCCTAACTAATGTTATCTTATATGTTTAATTACGTTAAATTCGTCGATGAATTGATTTTTAAAATTAAGAGCCCTAGAATTGAAAAGAAAAAAAACCAAGGTTTAAATCTAAGATATGAATTAGGATTATTACTTACAAAGAGATGATTTGCACGTTTTAAAAGATGATTATTTTGAAAATTTGGTTAAGTATGGTGCAGTTCGACAATGGTGATTTTAGATTCGGACAATGGTGATTTTTGTTTAGGAGAGAGTTTTTGTGTAAAAAGTGCGATGATATAAAGGGACTGAGTATTCTTTTCTGTCTAAATTCCTCGGTTTCCGCCGCGATTCTGTTGGTCAAATGGAACCGGCTTTGCTAGTCGATGGTACCGGTGAGGGTTAAAAATGAAAAATATTTTATAAGAATTTCTTTTCTTTTTATTTATGTAATGTATTTTTATTAATAGTTTGTGTGATGGCAAAAGTTTATGTACCATTAATTTTTTTTGACTTATTTTACGAGACGCGAGGTGTGATAAAACGAAATAATATGAAGAGCGTGACAAGTCTTAATCAAAGAAACAAAGAAAATGCATTACATATATTTTATTTTAACGCATAATGTGATACATAGTATAGGAAATACAATGGTAATACAAGCGGCTAAAATGAAGAACACGTCTCCATGCGGAAACTTGAAGATTAGATAGAGGAGCACGAGTTGCGAGATGATAATGATGATCATGATGGGGCTTAGAATTTCCAAAAGAGTATCCATGAATGGTGTTGATCGGTGAATCTTCGAGTGAGAGGGAAAATGAAGTGGTTTGATTTTTGAAATGGATGAGAGTGGGAGTGGAGAAGAGAAGTTTAAAAAGAAGGCGTGCAGTTGGTTTTATGGGAGAGTGTGAGAAAGGTTTGAATTTTGAATGAATAGATTTAATACTCGCAATATCGTGTTTAGATAGCATAACTTTGATGAGAAGCAAATTATTTGGAGAAGTTCTAAGGAAGAAGTTGTCGAGGTGTGCTAGACCCAAACATTGAAATCACATTTTAGGAAAATAACATAGAGCACATAGTATATTACAATTAATTCAAAGACAAAATATAATGCTACTAGATTTAGAAAAGATGAGAAATTGTGTACCTTTTCGCAATTTAAGTTCAAGGGAGACAATTAGTGTCTCTCGATGTTAGTTGCTTCTGTATCTTGATATATATGTATATATGTTATATATTTATATATATAATATATATATATATATATATATATATATATATATATATATATATATATATATTTTAAAGGTGTATATAATTTTTTTGAGAAACTATACATGATTTATAAGTTTGATCTTTTATAGTTTTGGTCCATTTATTTAGCCCAAAGATTATAGTAATTTCCAAAAAAATTTCAACAGAGCCCGCGATTCCATTTGCTAAGCCTAGCCGGTTCTATTCTTCCATAGAATCGGTGGTACCGGCTTATTGGGTCAAGTCCGAATTTCGTCCCAGTTTAGAAATTTTAAATAGTAACCAATCCTTTTAATACCTAAAAGAGGTTAGTCACAATATTTAAAGAGAGAAGGCTATAATGTACCTTTTTACGATTCCGGAGATAGCATCAAGGTGTCCGTGACCATTTTTGATGATCCTTCATTCTTCCTTTAGACAAGAAAAATAGATAACACAAATAGATCTAAATAGATGTTGAAATTTATTTAATCGATTTTAAAGATTTTAAAATACAGTCTACTTTAAAAATATTTGATAACCCGCTTTGATACCAATTGTGAAAAACTAGAAGGGGGTTGAATAATTTTACCAATTAATATTTTGATTTAATTGTTTAGTTGGTTTGTAGATCTATTTGTATATTTTATTTGACAAAGGCTATAACTATATGAACGTAAAGGATATAGTGCACAAGTATTTATAGTGGTTCGGCTACAAGGTTTCTTACCTTGCGCTACTCCACTCCCCGAGTCATCTGCTCGAGAGTTCAAATTCACTAGACATCAAAACTCCTTTAAGTGGCGGAGAAGCCTCACAACGTCTCTTACCCTTTATTCGGTACTAAGCTAAATACCGAGTTCTTATATGGATGAACCAATCCTTCACTTGCTTACCCTTTATACGGTATTAAGCTAAATATCATGTCCCAACATAAAAAAACCTTCACAATGCTTACTCCCACTAGGTGCCAAGCATTACACCAAGATCTAACAAAGGTAGATCTATCCTTAAATATATTATACAATATATATCCTAAACATTCTAAACACTCCTAACATGATATGACATACAACTTGATTGACTATGATGATGAGTGATGCCTTGAGATCAGTAGTTAGATCTTTATGGGATGAGAGATACTTGCGACAAGTAATCCTTGATACTTGATCTCGTATGCAAAAGTCGGTAGAACTTCTCCTATAAAGAAATTCACCAAAACACTAAAATTAAAAAGGACATGATCAATGATCAGATGTTAGCAGAATATCATAGTAAAAAACTATTGTAATTGATGCCTAAAACAAGAGAAATGACTTGGTATTTATAGGCCTGAAAGTTACTGTAGCACGGTTTCACCGGTTTCATTACCACAATGGAACCGGCCAGTGTAAATCAATAGAACTGGCTAACACTGTAGTCCGGTTCTTGGTAGTTCCATCACCTCAATGGAACCGGCCAGTGCAACTAGAGAGAACCGGCAAGTCTGACAGAAAATTCTAATTTAGATAACAAAAAATCTTTTCTAGTATGTTGTGAAGTCATGCATGATGTATTAAACCATTTTATTTTGTAGGAAAAAAAATACTATTTTAGGTATGCTTTGTTAATATATGGTTAAGTCTTAATTTGTACATTTTTATCTTAAAAATGTATTTATATATTTTGTAAAATATAACAAGTAAATATGTAAGATATATGATGTGTAAGGTAAATGAGATGATAGTTGAGTTAGAAAACTATTGGTTTAAAACTAGTAAACTTTATTTTCTACTTCCGATGATTTTATGTTTTGTTATTGACAAAACACGGATAGATCATAAGATATAAATAAACATTTTTACGGTTATTTGTGTTAACATGTCCGACAAAAGTACTTTTGTAGGGCACGTGTCCAAACAAGGGTGAAGTCGCCCCAATCGCCTCGATGTCCTTGGTGAAGTCGGAGGAATATGAGGAAATGGCAAAGGTGTTGGGCAAATATCACAAACACTTTTCCCCCATAGAAATAACAGATAATGGATCACATAACAAAAAATTCATAGTAATTTTAGAAAGAAAAAACACAAAAGGCAAATCCGACATGCATTCAACCAGTTCTCAGTCCTCATTACAAAGAAAGAGTCTTCCCCCAAAATGAGGAATCAAAAGGGTCCCACTAATTCTCGATCTTGGTACCTAGTGAGCCACATACATCATATAACGTGATTTCGTAAGCCTTAAGACCGAATAAAAGTGGGCGAACATAATTATTCACTTCACATAACAAATATTGGTGTTCACGTAACAAATATAGGCATACATAACAACACATGACAAGCAATGTAACCATACCTAAGAAGTATTGACATAGCACCTTAAATCAATTACCTTTACCAATGAAAGAGATGTCTCAAGTTCACACACACTCATCAAAATTTATAAGGTAAGAATTGAACATAAGCAAAAACTTACCCAAACATAAAATTTCATAATAACAACTCATGAAAAAGTAATAGTAATAAGTTTAAGGATAATTTATAAGGCAAATGCAACACGCATTAGACAGTCATAGTAATAAGTTTAACATAAAATTATAGGGCAAACGGTTATAATAAGGTAACAACAAACAAGTATTCAACCGAGTTCTCAGTCCTCATTACAAGGAAAGAGTCTTCCCCGAAATAGGGAATCCAAAGGCTCCCACTAGTTTTCAAGCTTGGTACCTAGTGAGCCACATACATAATATAACATGATTGTGTGAGCCTTAAGACCGGATAAAAGTGGGCAGACATAATGTAAAATGGTTCAAACGTAATTATTCAATTCACATCACAAATATAGGACTTCATATAACAAATATAGACATACAGAACAACTCATGACAAGTATAGACATAACCACCTTAAACCAATTACATTTACCAATTAATAGAGTAGTGCAAGATAGGATGTGTAGCCATGGCAGAGATGTCTCACATTCACACACACCATTTAGATCGAGAGTACAGAAAATCCATGCAGTATGTCGCAATGGATATCTGAGGCCCGATATCATAAACAATGTGTGTGAGATACTTTGGCCGTCTATAAGCCACAAAATACGTCATATCACCATTCCTCAAAACTAGCATCGTAAACCACTACAACACATACATGACCATTTAAAACACATCCAAACCTTTACCACTTTTTAAAAATAAAAATTTAATACAATTACGCAAACATTTTTATTTAAAAGATGATTTTAGTGTCAAACATAATGAAGGTGCCCGTCTAACACTTGAACATAAGAAAACAATAGGCAAACAATCACCAAAACAGTTATAATAAGGTAACAACATAACTTAACCACTCAATATTTAAGATAACTATTGTATGAATAACAAACAAGTCACAGTAATAAGTTTAACAATAAATTTTTACGCTAATCAAACAAGTATTCAACTGAGTTCTTAGTCCTCATTACAAGGAAAGAGTCTTCTCCAAAATGGGGAATCCAAAGGCTCCCACTAGTTTTTGAGATTGGTACCTAGTGAGCCACATACATCGTATAACATGATTGCGTGAGCCTTAAGACCGGATAAAAGTGGGCGAACATAATTATTCACTTCACATAACAAATATAGGTATTCACATAACAAATATAGGCATACAGAATAACACATGACAAGCAATGAAAGCATACATAACAAGTATTGATATAGCACCTTAAATCAATTACCTTTACCAATTAATGATAGTGGTGCAGGTTAGGATGTGTAACCATGGAAGAGATGTCTCAAGTTCACACACACCATTCAGATCGAGAGTACAGAATACCAATGCAGTTTGTCGCAGAGGATGTCTGAGGCCCGATATCATAAACAATGCATGTGTTAAGTTTGCAAGAAATGTTAAAGTTACTAAGCTAGTGAGATACATTTGCCGTGTCTAAGCTACAAAATACCTCATTTCGCCGTTCCCCAAAACAATCCTCGTAGACTACTAAAAGACATACATGACCATTTATAATACATCTAAACCTTTACAACTCATCTAAACCTTTATAACTATTCTAAAACCAATTTTTAATATAATTAGGCATTCTTTTGGATTAAAAGATGATTTGAGTGTCAAACATAATGAAAGTGCCAGTCTAACACTTAAACATAAGTAAACACGCATCAAAACACAAGAATTTATAATAACATGACAAGCAATGTAAGCATACCTAACAAATATTGACACAAGCACTTCAAATAAATTAACCTTAAATCAATTACCTTCAATAAATATAAGCATACATAAAAAGAAAGATGTCAAACGCGTTAGTTAAATGAACTGATCACAACCAAACACTAATAACACAATTAAGCAATTGAACATAAGCAAACACTCATCCAAACACTTAAAAAACAATAATTGATAATAACCACTCATCAAAACAGTTACCCATCCAAACAGTTTAAGATAAAGAATGTAACCATCAAACACAATCATTCAGGCACTCATCTCGACAGTTATAATAAACTAACACATAAATTTAGCAGTAATAAGAAGGCATAATAAGCAAACAGCCAAAAAGTTTTAACCCTTAAACATAAGCAAACAATAATCCAAAGACTTGAACATAAGCAAACACTCATCGAACACTTAAAACACTATTCATAATAACCACTAATCAATACAGTTAAGTAATCATCCAGACAGTTTAAGATAAAGAATTTTAGGATTAAACACAAGCATTCATAAGAGGCTGGTTCAAACAACCACTATCGCGTAATAAGCAATGAACTGAAAATTAACTAATAAGCAAGTGTAATAAGCAATTAGCCAAAAAGTTTTAATAAGCAAACATAACTCATAATAAGAACATATCCAAACAAACCGTTGCAGTCAAACATAGAGTCACAAGCAGTCATCCAACCATAATTTATTTAAAATTAATAAAAAGATAAATTTAAAAAATATAATTGATTTATTTACAGAATAGCATACACTTGATATCGACATATATAAGGATTGTTACTGTTGGCTAGATCTGTTGATTTTTATCGGAATAAATAGAGTTAGGGTTTTAGATCGGAAAAATAGGGATCTTGATCGGAATAAAACCCCTAAAAAATTACTCATAAAACCTCCAAAAGATCAAGCCATAAGATAAACCCTAATTGTTTCTGGCAATTTTTTCTTTAATGTGTGTGAATATCGATTTTGGGATGTAAATCTAAGAGTTGTGATAATGTGTGGTGAGAAAGTGTAGTAACAAAAAATGAGGTTTTAAAAAATATTAATTATTTTATCTTTCATCCACCGGTCGCCCCTAAGTAATTAATGATATACGTTGGTCGCCCCATGATATTTAGTTTGACTTTTGGTCAACGAAGTTCAACAACGAAGTCGCCCCGAGTATTAATACTAGAGTCGTCCCAAATAATTAAAAAAACATACCTACAAAAGTACACTTACACCTAATGTGCTTTTGAAGAAAATTTATCAATTTTTTATTAAATCGCCCCGGTCGCCTTGATCGCCCTAAGGCATTTGAGGAAGTTAGAAAAGTGTGGGGCAAACACTACCACCACTTTTTTCCCACGGGGAAAAATAGAAATTCCCTTATTATAAAACGAAAAAAGTAATCATCTTGTGTTATTGACCCTTACAAGGACAAGCAAGACAAAATCATGGTTAAGTCTATATATTACCAACGTACTTTCAACATTTTACACATCTAGGTAACCAACTTATTATATTACCAATCTAGTATACGAACTTACGAATTTTGTTACATTATCAGCAATATGGTGACCTGCGACCGGTTCAGCAGGTAAAAGTTGCTTATTTGACATTTTTTGTTATTTTTATGCTTACATGTTTGCTTATGTGGCATATCTTAGTTGTTAATTATCATCACCACTACATCATCTTCATCAACATCTGACAATCATCATCTTCTCTGGCAAATTTTTTGACGAACTTTATTTTTCCGGCAACTCAATTTTTAACCTTTCATTTTTAAGTTGCAAATCTATAACTACCATCACTTTTTTATCTAATAAACAGATGCACAAAGAAAACTTCTTTGATTATGAACCAAATCTACTTTACTTACGTCAAAGAAAATAAATACTTCATCTTTAATCTCCTTCGCCCGTTTCTTTTGAAACCCGGTAACCTAAATCCAAAACTCATAAACACAAACCCCAAACTCATAAACAATAACCAATAATTCACATTTTTCCTCCTAATGACAGATAGATTAACAAACCTGTAACTATTATTCCATAAAACCAAAAAAAACCACATAGCCAAAGATGGTATTCAACACCATATCAATTGCATCAACAACGAGCGTATCCGCGGATATATGGCAATCTATAACATAAGACATCCTTTTTCAGGCCGATGGAGGGTCAAGATAAGGTCTCAAGTGTCGGTCGTTATTCAGATCTGATCAAGATTGTGAATGTTGTGAAGGGTCAAGATGTAGTTAAACGATGTGTCAAGAAAACAAGGTATAAAGGGGAACATTGTAATGGTGGTGTAACAGGGTATGATTGATGATTGTGTTGGTAAGACGGGTTCGTGTAATCCGGGTTTTGAGTTGGAGGTTTTTGGCCAAGTGGATGATGGTGGTAGGAAATTTGAGTTGGAGCATTTTGGCCAAATGCATATGTTTTTCTTAATTTGTATTTCTTTAAATCTTATCTTTAAGGTTGTGATGGTTTTAATTGTTATATTTAATGTTATCTTAACGATGTAATTTAGTGATCGTTGAGATCCTCAGTTTTTATTTATAAGAAAATAAAAGCCTATGTGGAAATTAAAAATAATTATTTATCTACTTAGAAAATTAGCAGGTTATATGACCTATACCGTCACAAATTAGCCGTTTTCAATAACTATATTAGTAATATTTAAAGTTCATTAACTATATGTGTAAATTTTGAAAAATTCGTTGCTAATATATAAACTTTAACCCAATCATAAAAGTAGGAGGGATTAAGTTGATGACTATTAATTCTACACCTACCATTCGCTTGGAGTCCCAATCATGCTCTTTTCGTCTTGGGTTGCGTGCAGATTGACTTCTACGTTATCCATCCTATCCACGTCATCTACATAAACAATTGTTCAAACTATATTATCTTTGATACACCTTATCGCCTATACATGGATGAATAGTACGGAGTAACAAAATACATACATGTATGAATTATATGGTATCTAATAAAACATTGTTTGTTAATCATTTTGAATGAACCAAGCAACACAAAAGGCAATGTTCTGTGAAATATAGAGTGGTGGTAATATTGATCTCGAATACGATTGTTAATTTAGTGTCACGTTAGTTTTTTTTTCTTCAATTAATATCATTATCAACATACTGTAATAATATAACCAACATCACCACTAAAACATACTTCAGTTTAGGGGTGAGCAAAACAGACTGCGAACCGGACCGGACCGAGAAACCAACCCGAACCGGAACGACCAGACCAGACCGAACCTATTTCGGTCCGGTCCTCGGTCCAACCTTTTCTATATTTTCGGTCTTTGGTCTCGTCAGTCCGGTTCGGTCTTACGAAAAAACCGGCAATTATGCCTTATTGGACAGGACCAGACCGAAGACCGAACCGGCCTGGACCATTTCGGTCCGGTGTTTTGGCCAAAGTTGGTTTCGGTCCGGTCCGGTTTTTAGATCGTGAGCACCCCTACTTCAGTTAGCCACAAATATACCCCACAAAAATCAGTCGTAAACAGTCCAACCTCAACTTCAAACGTCATCGTTTTAGAAAGGCTAAAACGTCAATGTTTTGCCCTTAAATGCGGTCGTTTGGTTAATTATTGTTTTTTTGCATTTTGGCTCAGATGTTATATTGGCTGCAAAAATAAGATTGCATTTTGTGCAAAGCAATTCTTACCGCACTAAAACAACACGTTTGAGGTGCAGAGAACGAAAAATATATATGATTCATCTAACTTGATGAAAATGTATATGATATACGCATATATTTAATTTTGAGCTAAAAATATAATATAATACACCTAAAAATCTAAAAATGCATTTAACATAAACTGATGCATCTCAAAAATGTAATTATTATTTCGTCATTTTTATTTTAAGTTTATATGAAACAAGTAAATTGCCAATACTTTGTAAAAAGTTTGGAAAGTTATTAATTAATATAATTGATGTAGGAAACGGTGTCATTTTACAACGAAAAAAAACAACCCAAGAACAAAAAAAATGACCCAGACCCAAATTTACTGAATAAAAAAACATATTTACAAAACGTACTCTCATGCGAGAAGTTACGAAAACAACTTTAAACTTTTAGCTATTTGCGGCTTTTTTATATAACAAATTTTATTTATCAAATATGTAGCGTATATCGACCGATTCATTCATAAAAAATATAGTGCAGAAAATATCTTCCAATTGCGAACAAAACGAGCCCAATATTGCAATACTTCTGACATACGTACGAGTTTATAAAAAATGTTGAAGTTTAATATATATTTTTGAAAGAAAAAAACTTTCAAAACATATCCATAAAGTAACTAATAACTTTAAAATAAACCACGTGAGTTAAAGACATGCAATTTTATAAAAGTTCGAATTATATAAATAACCTTATATTTTTTACTATTTTATATAACAAAATTTATTTGACAAATATCTAACAGATATCCGGCAACTTCTTTCGTAAAAAACATAGCGACGAAAACGTATTTGGATTACGAACAAGACGAGCTCAATATTGATACGCTATTGAGATACGTATTGTTAGGAATTATACTTTGAGTTGATTGTGACAAAACATATTAAAGGTGGAGGACCTACAAGACAAAGTTGGAATAACATTAATGCTGATTGAAGATTAGTCAAATAGTATTTAATGCTGATTTATAGTTTCTTAATTTTATTTTGATCTTATCTTGTCTTGTAAACCCTAACCCCTCTAGTATATAAAGAGGGGAAGGCGTCTAGTATTGGCATCGATTCATAGATAGTCTCTCCAATGAGAGTCTAAACGCATATAAAGCGTGTGTAGTAGTTAGTAGTTAGTTTCTTTATCATGTTTGAATAAAGAAAACCTTATTAGTAACATGATTGTGTTCTTATTTCATATTCCGCTGCGTGTTACAATCAATGTTATCATACCCTAGATGAGTCCTAATAACGATCTATGGAGTCATTATAGGATTCCAAAATTGGTATCAGAGCCTCGTGGCTCTCGATCTAGGGTTTATAAGGTTTTCATCGGAAATTTTAGTTTATGATTCATGCTGGTAGTTTATGGTTCCTGCTGGCAGGCTTTATGGTTCCTACTGGTCTGCTTACGATTTCTTCTGCTAGCATCGTCCGATATGGGACAACAGACGCGTTTGGATCTTGAACAATGATGATGTGTATAGTTCGTTTTGAAGATTCAGTTCATGATTGGTTGTTGCACGCTCTTTTACAGATTTGGTTGGATTATGATACGATATAGTTCATGATATGATTTTTCACACATGATTAGTTTCTCGTTGATGCAACAGAGCTCACTATGATGGTGGCCGTTGGCATGAACATAAATAAATTTTCAAAATTTATTTTTCGGCATGTTACTATTTGT